>JBBMEF010000014.1:9764436-9785767 GCA_037832685.1 Sicyos baderoa | reverse complement strand
ATTGATAGCTATTAATGGCATTTTTAAATGCCCGCCATGGATACTCCGTGTTTTTTAAAATCCAAATTTTGTGTCCGCCATTGATTTTGTACTAGTGTCAACACAATTAAGTTATTATAACTTCTCATGCTATAATACCTCAACATTTACAATCACTGACATTTCCCAAAAATACACATTGTCAATGGTTAGTTTTGTCTGTGTATGCTACTTATAACAAGTCTTGGATTTGTATAGTTAAGTAAAATAAGCGATAAAGTTAGAAGGAGTCAAGTCAAATGAAACGTGAAATCATTTCAAGAAAAAAGTAAAAAGTATGATAAACTAGAAAAGCTCTAAAATAAAACTTTAAATGGTGAAAAAAAATGTATTAATTAACATTTTACGAAGAGAAAATCAACTTTTAATAGTACATTCGATTCGCCACTCTACCAAGAGTTTGATACTTTTCTCGCCACCAATTAATTTTAAGATTTGAATTATACGACTATAATCCAAAAGAAAAATTCAGGATATTTAATAATTAATATGGCCATTGACTAAACCTTAGATAATTTACAGTTAGTTTTTGTAGTAATAAATTATATGTTGGGTTAGTTGTAGATAATTTATCAAAGCTTCTCATTTCGTTGCAATAGAATTAAATGAATTTAGGTTTACCTTTGAGTTAAAGTCTTGGAAAATAAAGATAAAATTTTAATTACAATGTCTATTACGTGCCAAACCAAATCCAATCGTAGTGAGTGTATATATTAATTAATAAGGGGAAAAAAAAAAGGAAAATGGATCAGCAAATACATTTCAAACAAAAATGTGTGGGAATAATTTAATAAAAGAAAAATAGAGAGATTGGGGGAAGTCTTAATCATAATTACAGAAATTAGATACCGACCCTTTTTTAATTAATGTGATTTAATGATGCATCTATTGCTTAGTTTGTTTGCTTCGCACCATAAATACCTAATCCCATTACTCTTCCAATCCCTTCAAAAGCCATATGATATTTTGTTAGGAAAAAATGTGCATCATGCTGTTCAATTGTTTTCGGCTGTTTTTCGATAGCGATTAGTATAGCGAGCACTTTGATTATTAGCACGGGACAACGATTTAGTCTACTATATTTTCTTATAACTTTTACAAAACTAATTTTTAAATAAATGATCATTATGAACCAAATTCATAATCTCGAAACATTTTACTATATGAAAATATCATTATTTAACCACTATATCAATCTATGATAATTTTAGTCTTTTTTGCATACATACTATCGATGCTGCTAAAATTTGGCTTCTTGAATCAATGATAAAATTCTTTAATTTATAGGTAACGATTGTGCCAACAAAATGGGAGGAAAATTAACACTGGTGTAGTATAAACTATGTAAACTTTAATGCCTAAATTCTAAAACTCGAGAGGATTTGAGAGTTCTAATATATAATTCTGATGCAAGAAATCTTACATTTTCATATTGAACTCTCAAACTAGTATAAAATTCTCATTTTATAATCGTTGCTAGGCATAGAATATAGCCACAATAATATTGAAGTTAACTTAAAAAATGTTTTGTTCATTAACATCATTTCGATAACGAGTTAACAGTCTGTAACGTTAAATATTCTTATCTCGTGTCAAGACTTTTACAGTCTTTAAAATGAAAGAAAGTACTTTGTAAATGTTCGAGTTTAATGAGACGTTATTTTTATTTTTTTTATTTTTTAATATCTACGACTGTCCGATTGGTTTCAAAAAATTCTACGACGAATCGAGACACACTCTTAACTAAGGTGAAAAGATTCTAAAGGCGAGTCCTTGAGGCAACCCCAATTAGGGTCAACTTAGCCATGATCGAAGCCATCTAATCTAGATCATGGTTTGCCTTTTCCTCATCTCCTAGAAAGTTTTTTTTTTTTTTTTTTTTAGAAACCTAGAAAGTTGTTCTTATTTGGCTAGATTCTTTTCATTTTGTTTCCTTAGCTTACAACACTTTTGAGGTCGAACCATTTTACTTAATGGGTTTAATCATAGTTTTTAGCGTGAATCATTTTCTTGGTCCTCTTAATGTTGAAAAAATAATAGTAAATATCAAATGAGTCATTTTTAAATTCGAAACTAAAATATAAAATTTTTAAAAATAAATAACTTGAAATTTTAACAACTAAAACAGACACCTAAACAAATCAATAGTTAAATTGAGTTATCAAGTTTAAGAGATCAGAATCATTTTGAGAATTTACCATCAACATCATATTCTATGTCTTATATTATATTTATAGTATAATTTCTAAAATAATTTCTATATAACAAATTATTTTCTATATTATTTTATATCACTAAAAGGTATAAATGGTATAAATGTTTTTTATCATAAAAATAAAATAAAGGAATGTCGGTGGAAGTAGGAAATGAAAGAAGAAACTCGATTCTCGTGGCCGCTGTCTTATTTTTACCTTTTCTATTCCCATATCACAGTCATTGGTCAACCTTCTTTCATTTTCATAATAATAGTTACTATTATTATTTATTATTTTCCATTATTACTACTATTATTATTATTATAAACAGAGGATGTTTTTGTACCCTTTTTTCTGATTGCTTTCTATGGAAGATACGTACGTGATCAATTGATGGCTATGCGATTGATAAATTAGTTAAATATATTTTATGATTAAAAAAATGGAGATTTTAGATTTTATTAATTCAGATAATAGTGGAAAATATCAATCTTTTTTCTTTCTTTTTTTTCTTCTTTGAGACAGACAAATATCAAACTAAGTATATAAGATTTTCTTATATCGTAGTTTGAACTAAAAAAATCTATTGAAAAAAAATAATAAATGAAATAAAAATGAAAATGTTGTTGATCAAGGCCTTTCAAATAAATTAATTTTTATGAAAGATAATATTTAGAGCTATATACGTGTTGGTATGAATTAGGCAAAATAAGTGAAGAAGGAAACCATTTACTCCTTAGATTGTCTTAAATTTAGACATTATATATATAATGTCAAAAGTATCCGATTTGAGAAAATGCATTTTTAGTCCCTCCAACAAATTATCTACTTTAATCTTTATATTTCAAAATTAATTTTTATCACTCTGTATATTATTCAATTTCTTTTTTTTTTAGTACAAGTGCAATTTTAATCCTTGTTAATCTCTTGCTTATGTTTGTATTTTTGTTAGGTTTCTTTTTTTACTTGTTTTCTTTAAGAATAAAATGAACATTAAAATAATCTATATAATCTCATTATTAAAATTAGTCTATTTAACCTTTTATATGATCTCACATGATAAAATTAAACGTATTTGTCTTGAAAGGTTAGTATGTTAGTCGAATATTTAAGTTTTAAGGATATACATACCTTAAAATCTCGAATTGGATACTTTTGTCATTAATTTGTTAAATTGATATTATTTTGGAACATATATATATGGGAACAAATACAAATGGTAAAAATACTTCTAAGGTTTTTAAAATCTATATGGCCTGATTTGCCACCTTTCTCTATATTAATTAAAAATGCCGACTCTTTGTGTAACTATCATATAATTCTTTATTTATTTTTCATCAACTTATTTTGTAAAACTATTATTAAACATTATCATATGAATTAAATATTTTGACTTTTGTGAGAATTAGTTGAATTTGATGTATATTGTTTTAAAGCCAGGATGGTCACTATTGGCATTTTCTACCTAACAAAATGGCTCATTTTTAATTAAAAGCTATTTAATGAAGTGATTATATAGCAAACAAACATGCATTATATGCTAATTGATGGTTTATTAATTGCTAACATCAAATACCAACTTGGTTTAGAAGTTAGGAGATTTAATACAATTATTAAAAAGAAAAAGGAAATTAAATAAGATTATCATAAATTGATTTAGTGTTCAAAGATATTGATTTTAAAAGTTACAAAAAAATATAAGTTAAATGTATAGTATACATTTTGCATAACTATTAATTTCCTATGATCATCATGAAGTGACCTAGTAGTTAAGATGGTCTTGAAAAATTACGAAATGATGAATTCAATCCATTGATAGTATCTACCTATGAATAATTTTTCTTACAAATTTAACATCAAAATATTGTAAGGTCAGACGATATAGCTGGTGACATTAAGCTCAAGATACACGTAAGCTGGTCCAAACAATTAGAGATATAAGAAAAAAATATTAATTTGCTATAGGAGATTTTTTAACATATAAATATTGTAGGATCATGTAATTTGTCTTATAAAAAAAATGAGATACACATAAATTATCTCCAACACTTTTTCATAATAATAATAATGAGTAGAAGTCACATATTGAAACTGAATGAGTGGATGACGCGATTGATTATTTGGTTTGGTACTTATTCATATTCACTCCACAGTCATGGGTTCGATCCGTGAAATCAGTATTTCTAATCCCTTTTTCCAACTTGTACTAAAAAAAAAAAAAAAAAAAGTCACAAGTCACATATTAAAAATATTTTAATCATTTTGTTGCTCTTGAGCTTAGTTGTTGGAGACTGATAATGCATGGGACATAAATTTAATTAATTGAGAGAAGGTTGATATGTGATTGTATTGAATACGACATGTAGCTAGAATATTACAGACTAAACTTTAGGGGCAAGAGCGACGTAAATTAGCTTAACTACTTCATAATAATACAAGTGGTATTCTTCAAATAATTTATTTAACTTAAATTCTCTACTTTATTAATACAATAATGCAAGTGATTAATTACTAAGATTGACAAAGCCCGAAAATAAATTAAATCAAGGTTTGTTCAAGTTGTAATTTGTCTTTTTCATTTTGATAACTAAATTTTGAGCTTGTAATTGAATAGCTTATTGAAGTTCGAGCTCATCCTCGATTTGATTTTTTTTTAAACTAGAGACATAATTTTTGTCAGTAGTTTGAGAAATAATTAATAGTAAAAACAAACTTATTTATTTATATATTTTTCCAAGAACAATTCAATCGAAAAGGATCTTAAAAGATTTAATTATTCAAGCTTTTTTTTTAAACATTCAAACAAGTTTTCCAGCTTAAACTATTTCATATCTTTGTGTTATCTATCACCAAAATATTTGTTTTACAGTGTTTTTGGGTGATGAATTTGAATGTACAATCTTTTAATAGGAGATACATACCAATTAAGTATGATTTAATATAATTTAGAACTAAATTCCAATAATTTGGATAGAGTTTAAATATAGTTTTTATAATTTTAAAAATTAAAATTTAGTACTAATGGTTTGATAAAGTTTGTGATTTTAAAAAATATATAGTTCAAGTCGTTGTTGATTTAAATGTGTAGCTAATTATTATGTATAAATGATATGATATATTTTTTTAATCAACCATTTTAACTTATTATGTGATTATTGACAAATAACTATATTTCACATATTTAATTCATCAATAATTATAGATAATAAATACTATGTTTTAAGTTTAATTAATTTATAATAATTATTTTTTTCTCTCGAGACTCGGTGTCTCCACTAGAGCTTTGACTTGGGGTATACTTCTTTAAAGATTTCAAGTTTGAGAATTACCATGACATTAATTTGTGGACATCATCAACTATGTCTTCACTTCTCTAATACATTCAAATGTTGCAAGTTAAGAAACGAGTTAGTGATATGCTCTGGGTGTTAAAGAGATCGAAGACCTAACTTCTTATCATAAAAAATATATATATAGAATTTAAAATTTAGTATTAATAAGTTAATTATCCTATCATATGAACCCACGCGTTTTACAAAACTACTGACAAATCTGAAAATAATAATTTAAAACTGTTGATAGAGCATCAGCTCATTTGAGAGAGAGGTTCTCAAAACTATACGAAATATAAGCATCAAAAGTAAGTTTTTTTTTTCCTTTAGAATAAAAAAGCAAGGATCGTTTACTTTTCACAATCATAATTATTTAAAATTATTGAATAATTATTTAATTAGTTAAATGTGTATCTTTGTTTAGATTTTATATTTTGTTGAGATTTTATCATGCAATTGTAAATACCTCAGGAGATGATAGATATGAAAAAAAAAATCTTCCTCATTCAACTCAATATGATATCGGAGTTCATAAATCTCTGAACTGATGAGATAAAAAAAATGGTAAAATTGAGATCCAATTCAAAATTGACGGAGATCCTTAAAAATGTTATCGATAGATTTTGGGCCTTTAATCAAGGAGTATTGTTACCTTTTGGATGCAAGGGCGATAACCGAATTGTTTATACTGCTCGTTAGAGTGAATTTTATCCATGTTTTTCTCTCCTTTTGGTTGATTCCTCTGTTCACGAGTTTCTCGTGTACTCTTTGCGTTGGTTGATTAATGAATATATGTTTATTTTTAAAAAAAATAAAAAATAATAATAGCTAATCATTTAAAATAACTATAAGATCATCGTTTCATGAAATTTAAAATCATATCCCAAGGTTTGTTTCAATTTAACAATTATAAATGTTTAATTATATCTTCAATATTTTATTTACATTTTTCAATAACATCTTTTAATTAATTATCAAATGTTAATAATTTTCTTACCGTTTCTTTAAAAACACGATTCCTTAAACATAGTAAAAAAAAGGTTATGAATTCGTGTCATAAAAAACATGTCAAACACCTTAAGACAACTTAAGTTGACCGGACATAGATTACCACAACATCCCTACTTTAAGACAACTTAACATACATCGTTTGAACCCACCACAAATATGTTGGAAAAATGTGAATGCAAATTTAAATTCAAATTATGAATTTAAATGGCTATTTTAAAACTCTTTCAAGTTCTATAACTGCAACCGTTACAACTCTATTAATTTTGTAACCGCAACCGTATAATTCCATTAAGTTTGTAACCGCAACCGTTAAAAATTTCAAAACGTCTAGGAATTTCCACTATAAAACCCTTCTCATTCTCCATTTGAAAACACAACAACAAAAACATCAAAAACATTTTGCTTTCAAGCTTTTTTCTGGTGATAGAGTTCTTCACGATTTAGAATTCGATTCTTTTCAATCCTTGTGCTACGGGTTGGAAAAACGAAGCTGTTGTATCCTGGGAGGTTGACATCGATACATTTTCTAAGCACAACAGAGGATACGGTGAATCAGCTTTAAGGAAACTGACTATAGGCCTCAGCTACTTCCTCGGTTATCTCAAAATTAAGTTTTCTATAATTTCTGGTTTATTTAAGTTCTAATTTCTTTAAATTATGTTCATTTGTATTCGCATCCTGTTATGTTTTATTCGGTTTTTTTTACTTATAAATTGCATGTTGTTTAATTCAATTTGATATCGCAGTTATCATATTAAAATTAATCGTTTCAATTGTTATTATTTCTAACAAAATATATTGTAATGCAATGCAATTTAGGTTTAGTTTGATAAAAAAACAAAAGATAATAAAATGTTTTTTGTTTGTCATATTTAATTTAGAGGGAGGATTTACTAACTTTTTCTTGAAAATCTATATCAAATCGAGTTTTTGCTAATTTCTTATCTTTTCTCTACTTTTAGAAATAACTCCTCATTTTCAAGAATTTAGTTCTAATCATTCATTTATAACTGCCCAATCATTTATAATCATTTATTTTTAATTATTAATTTCAAATCAATCAAAATAACTCATTTTTTAACTATTCAAAACAACTACTTGTTTCAAATCTACATCTAAATAAGGTTTTGACTATAACTTATTTATACAAAAACCACATCTAAACAAGTTTTTGACTACAACTCTAAATTTTTAACTACCAAAAAATAATTCATCAATATAACTTTTTTGGTTAAATCTTCTTTAAATATGGTAAACAATCGCCCCCAATAAAAAACAGCAATCAACTTAGAGACACACACATGAGATCTCACTTGAGATAATCTTAATTTACACAAAGTTTAAACGTATAAGTATGAGCGCAACATTATGCGAGTTGGAGAAGACTCAACTCCAATAAACTCATTCCACTTTAAATCTAACATTAATTAGTAACTTCTGTCTTGTGCTAAAAATTCATATCAACACATATGTTCATGATTTTTTTAAAACCAAACACTAAAAAATAAAAGATATATTTAGTGAAACAAAACTATTGGAATAGTTTTTCAAAAATGATCATCCAACTACTTAAAAAAATATTTATTTTATATATTGAAATAAGTGTGTGCTACCACATATATTTAGGAGTTGTTTGTTTGTTGAATTTAAAATATTTAAAATAGGTATTTACTAATTATTCTTCCAAAAAACCACATTCAAATAGGTTATTGTAACTACTTAAAACAATCATCATTTTTAATTGTTCAAAATAATTCATTTTTTACCATTTATTTTTAATTATTATATTATAACTATTCATTTAAAATTCACGTTAGAACAAGTTATTATATCTAACTCTTCTAAAGTTGGATCCAAATCTCAATCAAACAGCTCCTTGACAATATGATAAGAAAAATGGTCTTCTAGAAGTAGTTGAGAGGGGGATGGGATTGGACTTTAACAGTTAATAATAGCATCGGCCGGCGGTGCTTTAGTTAGGGTTAGACGCCGACCCAAGCGATGCTGACAAACTCTTTTTTTTTTTCCTTTCTTTTTTATAATTTTCACCTATTAATTTTTTTTAATATTAGTTTTTCTTTTTCAATTTATTTTTTTCCCCTCTTTTCCAACCACTGCTTATGCCACCAAGCTTGTCAGTTTTGTAATAAAAATTCGTCTATTATATTTGTCCATTTCTTCATTAATCACACCCCCACAAAGAAATATATATGTATATATAATTATACATTTTAAAGTTTAGTCCTTGTACTTTTCAATTTTAAAATTATTTTTTTATGATTTAGATAAGTTAAAATTGAAATTGTAACAACCCGACCCATTGCTAGCCAAGGTATTGTCCGCTTTGGTCCACTGGCCTCACGTGTTTGCTTCTCCTCCTATGGGAAAAACGCGTCTTGCTAGGAAAAGGTGTCCACACCCCTTATAAGAAATGCTTCGTTCCCCTTCCCAGCCGAAGCAAACCCGTGAGGCCAGTGGGCCAAAGCGGATAATATTTTGGCTAGCGATGGGTCGGGCTGTTACAGATGGTATCAGAGCCAGGCATCGGGCCGGTGTGCCAGATCCATCGGGACGTTGAACCTCTAAGGGAAGGTGGAAACCCATAAGGGAATCTCACATCGGTCGGGAAGGGGAACGAAGCACTCCTTATAAGGGGTGTGGAAACCTTTTCCTAGCAAGACGCATTTTTCTCATAGGGGGAGAAGCAAATCTGTGAGGCCAGTGGGCCAAAGCGGACAATATCTTGGCTAGCGATGGGTCGGGCTGTTGCAAAAATAGATTAACATGAAATAAGATAACTAATTAAGTACATATAAGTTACGATGTACATGTAAAATATGTTATTTTTTGTTTAATCAATCACTTAATTCACTATTCATTTTAACACTTAAATAACTCATTTTCATATATTTAATTCGTCAACAATTACGTGTAAAAACTATTTTTTAAAACTTTTTATCAAATCATAGGTTTTTTTTTTTTTAATTTACCTTATATTTATAAAGATAAATTTTGTTGCAAGTTTAGAAATGTGAAGGACTCAAAAAGTGAGGGAAGAAAAACGTTTAGAATTCAGCACATGGTCAAAATTACAAGGTGGAAATTGGTAAGTCCAAGATTTTTATCTAAGTTGGCCCTTTTTGAATGTTGGTTAAAATATTGTTTATTGTGTATTCTAATATTTTCACGAGTCGCATAGTTGTCTATTTTAACTTTAATTTTATGATTCAAATGTTAGATTACTTATTTTATAGAACAAATGTCTTTATGAAAAAGTACCAAGCGTGGCAATAAATAAATTATACTAAAAATAAGGGGATTTTTTTTTTCCTGCATAACAAAACAAACCGAAAAAATATGTAAAAAAACGATACATAACAAAAAAAAATTGAGGTAGGCCTCGTAAAAAGACGATAAAAAATCATTTGTCTAATGATTTCAATCCGTGCAACAAATAGTTTTTAATCAAAGTAATAAATAACCTTCAATTAGTGACACGGCAATTTTTATCTAATATCACAAATAGTCTTTATTTAATACAATGTATAGTTTTAAATCAAATAAAAATGAAATCGAAATATGTAATAAAATATTTAAATTGTTTGAGAATTTTGCATGTATAGTAAAAAATGGTAAAATATTTTTATTTATAGCACAAAATCAAAACTAATTCATTTATAGCAAAAAAAACTTAAATTGAGTTTTATTACTAGTAGACTCATTTTATCACTAATTTAATTTGCTATCGGTGATAGAACTTCAAATTGAATTCTATCATTAATTAGTTAAAGAAATTAGTCTACTATAAATGAATTATTTTAAAAAATTTGCAATAAATATAATATAAGAGGTAGAATATGTTGTTGTGATGGTAAATTCTCAAATTCTATTGGATATTAAATATTAAAAAAAAAATGGAAACTTAAGAAATTTGGTAAAAATAAATAATTATAGTAAAAATGTTCACGTGAAGCGTGTGATGTGGGGTTTTACTTTTTAGGGTTAGTAAATTTGAAAATGGTAGAAATAAATAACCCAGAGTCAGCCGAAGTGAGGTGTGTTTGTTTTGTTTTACTGGCAGGCAGAGCCAGATGTATAATTAACCGCTTTTCCAAACACCACCAAATCCCAAATAAGCGCTTCTAATATTATACTAAATAAATAATACAGCGTGGCCCTATCCTATCTGTCTCCCAACAAACATTATTAATTTCGAAACAGAAACCGTAACGGAAACCAAAACCAAACCCCATCAATTTCGAGCACCCAAACAAAACCAAAAAACTCAAACAAATTTCCTTTTTTAAAAAAACTATTTTATTTTTTTTTTTTTTTTTTTTTTCCTTTTTCAAAAGAAAAGAAAAAAAACAGAAAAGCACTTCAAAAAGCTGCCTCTCCTGACGAAGACCCTCGCGCCCATTTCGGTCAACCCAATTTTGACCTTTGAATACGACAACAACCCCCAATGGCATTTTCGTAAATACCACCACTCCCTTCCTTCCTGGTTCTTTTTATACGCCTCTTGTTTCTCACTGGGCTTTCCCTCCCTCTGCGTTTGACTGAGTCAGCACCAACATGAAGAAACGACATTCATCTTCCCAAACCCTAAATTCCTCAGCTTCCCCAAAAAGAAAACGGGTTTTCCAAAAACCAAAATCTGATTTTTTTGATTCCTTGCCTGATGATCTTCTTGTTTCTATTCTCTCTAAACTTGCCTCCTCTGCTTCTTCCCCTTCCCACTTCATCACCGTTTTGATTACGTATGTTTTTTTTTTTCTTTTTTCTTTTTTGAATTTGAGTTCACAATTTTTGGGTATTTTTTGAATTTCGAGAGTAATTTTATTTGGTGGAACAGATGCAAGAGATTCAACGATATAGGGCGTAATTCGCTTGTTTTGTCAAGACTTTCTCGAAGAACTTTGTCAATCGGAGCTGAAAACTGGTCGGAATCTGCTCACCGGTTTCTTAAGCAGTGCGTTGACGCCGGCAACGTTGAGGCTTGCTATATTCTCGGCATGGTAAACAAAACCCACATCGAGAAATCAACCAATTTTGTTTTTTTTTTTGTGTTTTGGTTTCTGAATTTTTGGTTTTTTTTTTTGGTTTCAGATTCGATTTTACTGTCTGCAAAACAGAGGAAGTGGAGCTTCTCTAATGGCGAAGGCGGCGATTGGATCCCACGCGCCGGCGCTATACTCACTCGCCGTCATACAGTTCAACGGCAGCGGCGGCTCGAAGAACGACAAGGATTTGAGAGCCGGCGTCGCCCTTTGCGCCAGAGCCGCCTTTTTGGGTCATATCGATGCGTTAAGAGAGCTTGGTCATTGCCTTCAAGATGGCTATGGCGTTTCTCAGAACATCATGGAGGGCCGCCGGTTTCTCGTCCAAGCCAACGCTAGGGAACTCGCCGCCGTGCTCTCCGCCGTACCGCCGCCGTGCTCCGCCACCGGCGAACCGAGTTCTGTTCTCACGTGCAATCCCCACGTGCACCACCGCTCGGCGAGCGGGTCGTACACCGAGTGCCCGTTGCTGAGTGATTTCGGCTGCAATGTTCCGGCACCGGAGGCCCATCCGGCCAGCCGGTTCATGTCGGAGTGGTTCGCTCTGCGCGGCGGCTCGCCCGGACCGGGGTTGAGGCTCTGTTCGCACGTGGGGTGTGGGCGGCCGGAGACACGTAGGCATGAGTTTCGTCGGTGTTCGGTTTGTGGGATTGTTAATTACTGCTCACGTGCCTGCCAGGCGCTTGATTGGAAGCTGCAGCACAAAGCGGAATGTGCGCCGTTGGATATTTGGCCGGCAATCGACGGTGGAGATTTGAATGAAATCGAGGACGAAGATGTAGTAGAACAGAGTTAAATTAAACGGAGGTGATGGCAGAATCTAAACGGCGAGTAACGGTAGTTGTAACGGAAGAGGAAAAGAGGGACACCTAACAAAACGAAGGCCTATCTCTTCTTAAAAGGCTTCAAATTTAATTTCCCTTTTTTTCCTTTTTCCTTTTCTTTTCTTTTCAATTTTGTTAATAGAATTTTTGTAGAGTACAGGGCATCCATTGTCATTCGATTTTAGGTTAATTAAAGTTCTAAACTTTTTAGATTTTCAGAATCTTTAAAATTTTCTAATTGTATTATATCCTTTTTCATAATTATTCCTTTGCTTTGTTTCAGACTTTTTTTTTTTCATTTCTTTTCAAGGATTGGTTTCCTTTTGTATTTTATTCAAATTCAATTCTTGATTCTTGTTTTGGAAATTGGAGTAACGGCTAGGTAATAAGGAATTTTTTAGCAATATAGCAAAAAATAATAATTGAAAACTTTAGATTTCAAATTAATAATAACAATTGAATTTTTTTTTTTTTTTTTTTAGTTCTAAAAAAACTTTTATGTTTGTAGAATTCTTTAAAACACATCAAGTGGGCATCTTACAGTGAATTGTGTGATATTTGAATTTCTCTAAATAATTTGTGATATTCGAAATATTGAAAATTAATGATGCAGAAAAAGGGATTCGCAATAAATTTTTCCTTGCATAAGGTGGCATTATTTGGAGCAAGAAAAATGCATCTTCCACAAAATTCAAACAGAGACTTGTAATAAATTTAAGACTATAAGACTACGAGAAGAAACAAAACTGATGGAAACTATAAATATAATATTACGTCATTTTAATGAATTATATTGAAGTAACACCTAACAAAAAAAAATCTTATGTCATACTCAAAAAATACACAAATATGCCATTTTGGCAAAAATATAAAACTTATTTAAAATATATTATTTCATCTTATCGTTTAAGTTAATGTTTTAGTTTTAAAATTTTAAAATTAGGTTTGGTTGAGGGTAGAGTTTTAAGTGAAGTAGGTATAAAAGTATTTTAAGTATTTTCAAATAATGATTTTAACTTCACTAGTCTAGAAGCTCTTTTTAGTTCAACCACTCATGAGTTGGGAGTATTTATACCTCTATCTTCTTACTTGAAGATTCACAATTGTTCAAGTCTAAAAGAGTTGAATAAATAAGTATAGATAAATTATAAATTTGGTAAAAAAAAGTATTGAAATTTTATTTTTATCCTTCTAAAAACAACAATTTAATTGAGAGAATCGAAAAAAAAAATATACATTTAATTCAAATTTAGTTTTTAAGGTTTGCTAAGACCTAAAAAGTGGTCTATGTATTTTAACAGTAAGGAACTAAGTATGTGAAGATACCTATTTATATATAAATGATGTTTTTTATCTAATCAATCAATTTATTAATACTATCGTTATCGTCATATGAATATCTTACTTATGTCGACAAGACTATTTTAAAGTTTTATCTAATCAACTAAATTAAAATTTAATTTTAAAAGTGCATATACTAAATTTTAATATCTCTAAATCGAAGTTCACACAAATAAAACTAATTTTACAAATATTCTAACATTTTTCGATTCATATGAATCAAATTTGTTATTTGTACAAACAAATATAATTTATGAAATAGACAAATAAAAAAAAAATATAATTATATATAATATTAAATAAATGGTCAAATCAAGATAGTAAGAGTAATGTGTCGGGAAAGATTTTGTAATGGGAAAGAGAGCATGTGAGAGGAGAGAATAGAGGGCAACCACAAATGACAAACAAAAAAGAAATTATTCTAACATTCTTTTTGAAGCTTTAGAGATCATGGTGGTTGCTCTTTTGAGGGTCAAATGCATTTAGTGATTCAAGTAAATGAGGAGGGAAAATAAAATAAAATAAAATAAATAAAATAAAATAAAATAAAGTAAAAGGGAATGAGAAAAAGAGAGAAAAGAAAGTAGTGGGAAGACACACATAAAAACACTTGCAAGTGGAGGACCTAGTCCTTGCTAATCTTTTGCTTTTCCCCCTCAAAATCAATTATAATAAAGAAAAAAGGCATTTAAAAAATAAACAATTAACAATTAAATACATAGACATGGGGTGCACTTATGCAGTCTTTTTCACCATCAATTATTTCCCCTCCTTTTTTCTACCTACATTAAATTTGGATACATATACTATTTGCCAATCGTATACCAATATTACATAACATAAAGTTTTATTTATTGGTCAATAAAAAGACTAATTCTTCTCATCTTATAAAAATTGTGAGATATTTTTTATTTTTGAATGTGAAGTAAAATAAGAATATTCAAATGTTTTTTTAAAATGATATTTTAACTGTTCACTAATCTTTAAGTTTAATATGAATTGTAAATTAAATACCGGCTTGAGTTCAATAAATTTAGTTACCATATAAAATAGTATAGAGTTTTATCTTAAATTTAATTAGCCAATAAAAAAAATACATTTATAATCTTATAAAAATGATGAGATTTCTTCAGCTTTCCAAGATAAATAAGGTGAACACCTCAGACCACTATCTAAACTTCTATATAAAGTCAGTGCCATTAAATTAGTTTGATCAAATGGTGCAAAAAAATTATAAATATGCTATCAAGAACATAATTAAAGGGAAATAATATATAAACTAATAAACCAAGATTAAAAGGAGAAGAAAAAACAAAAACAAAAACAAACAAATTAATAAACAATAAATTTTAATATTACCAACAAAAATTAGGAGTTCAATGATAAATGTATACTCAATAACCAAGAGACTATAGATTTGTTTCTCTTTCTTAATTGTTTTTTTTTTTTTTTTTGAGATATCTTAATTGTTTTATTAATATTATATATATGAATATTTGAATTTAAAATTTAAAATTAAATATATAAATAAAGCTTATTGAGGTGCACCTACTTTTACTAGCCTTTTGTTTTGTGATGCTACTATAGACATTAAAAGTTGCACGCAGAATAAAATCGAATATGAAAAGAAAATCTCGTAAGTGAGTCTCGGAATTGGGAATCCGCCAACTTGTTTACAATCACAAAAGTACCCGTAAAAAGTGTAAGAAAATAAAAATAATTTATATTTAGTCTTTCTTTTTTTAGGAAAATATTTAGTCATATGGTTGAATGAAAGTTAAAATTTTAATTTCTATACTTTTGAAATCTAGAATTTAGTATATAATTCAATCAAATTAAAAATGGAAATAAAAGTTAATACAATATGAGTTTAAGACCGACTTACAAAAAAAAAAAGGTTTATTTTCCTGTAAAAGTAAAAATAAGTAAGGCATTCGATAAGATGCCTTGAGAGTTGCTTCAAAAAAAAAAAGAAAAAGGAAGAGAAGACCGTGCTCAATTGGATAGTTGGGATTCTCTCACCTAGTATAGATACTAAATAGGATACCAATAAAAGATGTATATAAATAATACTTTTTTAGTCCATAATTTTGTAGGGCATTTTGGTTTAGGAAAAAATAGAATTGTTTAAATATGATGTTTTTATTTTTGTAAGCTTAAGGCACGAGCAATATTAAGAATATGTCTATGTACGATCAACCTATCATTTTGCTGTGCAGTATCAATAAAAGTAGTTTGATGCGAAATTCCCTTATTTGCAAAAAATGACTTCAAACTCAAAAACTCGTCTATTGTCACTTCTGATAACTTTAATTTTTTTTTTCAAATTGAGTTTTGACCCTAACATAAAAATTTGGATTAATTTTGATGCTTCAAACTTTTCAATCATCAAATATACCCAAGTAGCACGAGAATAATATCAACAATAGTGAGAAAAAAACGTGCACCGCAATTGGACAAAACTTTATTTGGACCCCAAATATCACAATGAACCAAATCAAAAACACCAAATGCTCTATTCATACTTAAAGGAAATGAATTACGAGGTTGTTTACCCATAAAACAAATTTGACAATCATTGACACAATTCGATGTACTTGAGGCTACTCCAGTGATAGAAGATATTATTTTTATTGAAGAATGACCTAAACGTCTATGTCATAACATACTTGTATTCGTAACGCCCACTTTATTTGCTAAACAATTACGAGCACGAACTGACTTAAAAAAATATACTCCATTACATTGCACTCCCACTCCAATCAAGTTCCTCATGGTCTTGTATAAAACAATTTCAAAATTATGCACACTAAAATTACCTGCCCAATTTAATCAACGGTGGACCCTATTGTAGTTTTCTTTCACACTGTGCATAATCTTGTTTCACACTTCAAAGAACTCCCAATTCTACCATTGGTGCCTTGAAATAATTGGTGAAGTTGTTAATTAATTAGTAGTATTTTCTCAAACTTTCCCCTCCAAGGGAACGGCCACCTACAATTTGCAACGAATATTTTTGTGAAATTCTTGTGAAATCTCCACTGACGGTATTGCTAGGTTTCTTTTTTTCTTTTTTTTTTTCTTTTTTTTTTAATTTTTAATTTTTAACTTGGATACCATGTTAAATCGAAAGAATAATGAATAAAACAGTCTTTACCTTTTCATTGTATTTCAACCATATATATAGTTCACAAATAATAAACTCCAGAAAATATTAATAATATTCGATTCTAATAATCCTAGAAAATCTAGAAAATAGATAAATTTAAGGATTCATAAAGTTGAGTTAATCCAAAAAAATTATTGAACCCTACCCAACCGGACCATGTACGCCCTAGTTCGGTCTCCCTTATTTTACCTTGTGCCTTGGTGACCCTTTTAAAAACACGACCATTCACAGCAAGTATCCATTGAACAGAGAGAGCAAAGTATTTTCTATCAGAAAAGAAAAGGGATCTAAGTATTATAAAATGTTTAAACTCACGAGAATAAGTTTTAACTCTGGACTACCTTGAACAAACTAGGAAGGGAATTATAATCAAATGTTCGAACTAATATAAAAGATTTCCGACACTAACATATTTAACTACTAGAAAGGAACAACAGATCCGAGTTCAGACGTCAAAAGAAGATCAAGGACTATAAATTTCTCATTATTTTATTCCGTTGCGAGAATTACCAGTTTAATAAGTGATCTTTGAAGGCTTTTCACTAGTCTTGAGATTTCTGTCGCTTTGTGTACTGAAGGATGGGATCCTTAACCTTCAACAAAAAAGGAAGATTTGAATTTTTAATTCAAGCAATCAATTAATCATAAATTGGAAATTCATTGTGAATTAATAAATTAGGAAGTACCGTGCTTCTCTTCCTGCATCGTTTATCTTGAGTAGATTTTTCAATGTCCATGTCATCAAAGTTGCGGTTTGCACTTCCATTCACTCTAATATCATCATTTCCTGGCACAAAACTCTCCCTCGAGGCAGCTGGCTGCACGTTTAGGGAGTTTGTACTTTTTCAAATTTACGTAGTTTTCGGAAATATACACTTCATGTCTATAAATTTTAGAATATTTGTTGTATATACCAATTTTAGAACCCTCAATTATAATTATAACACATTTTTATTTTAATTCGTTTATACCAAAATTTTAAGTGATTAAACTCAATCAAACTCAATCAATAACTAGTGATTGAACTCAATCAGTTTGTTAAGTGATTGAGCTCAACTGATTGAGTTCAATCAATAACTAGTGATTGAACTCAATCACACTAAATCACTCGACTACTTTCAGTGTTTTGATATATGTGCAATTATTTTCAGTTTTGTGACATAGATGTAATTTTTTAGCCAATTTTTGTTATACATGAAAAATTCCCTAAATTGTATGTAAACTTTCTATTTACTCCCTATTTTTTAGATGTTTAAAAAAAATCCTATGTTTTAAAATCAAACACACTATTGATAGTGATCTAACTAAAAATTAATTGGGATGATGATTAGACTAATAAAAAGTAACTATATTTGAATTTAATGAAGTAACTTACGTAAATAATTGTTTTGGTATATAGAGATTCAATTTCAAAATAAAAAAAAGTAAAAGAAGAGGATACTCAAATAACTTACAAAGACTAAAATTGAATTATTAAAATGTTCAAAATATTTAAGGAATTTACTATCAATTTTGCCCTTTTTTATTTTTATTTTTGAAACAAGGTAACCACGTCCGTCTCTAGGCCAGACACCAGAAACAATCAAATGAGTATATCACAGGTGGGTTTCAAACCTGAAACCTTGAAGTGAGCATACTTTCAAAACTCAAGTCTTCAACTACTCTGCCACCCCTTAGAGACGCCATTTTTATTATACATGCAAAATTCTCGATATTTAATTTCAAAACATAAAGACCTCACACAAAACTGACCAAAAAAAAGTATTTTTCCATTGACAAAAGTGGTTTGTTTTCATTTCAAAATCACTTACTTTACTAACATGTTATTAATGGTGGAAAAAGGTTGAGAATCACTTACTGCAGGCGTGCTTGTGGGAGTGTTTCCAAGGTCCTTAGATTTGGAACCATTTTGGTTTGTGTCTGACGCCACTCTCATGCGGGTTAAATCTGATCCAAATGAACGGAGGACGCCACAAGTTGACATATCCTTGCAGTTGCTATCTGAGAGAACAAACACTCATACTACGTTACCGTAAGCACTGATAGGACCATTTTGGTGGAATCAGATTCAAGTATTCAATAATTTGTGCTCACTAACCCATCTTGTTGTTGTTGAACTTTTCAATTGGTCCATAAGAATCGATTTCCTGAAAGAAAGAAAAAAAAGATTAGAGAATTAAACACGCAATGGATATGCAAGGTTGAGCATGTGCCTACATTTATATTGTGTTTGATGTAATAGTATATCAATTTTTTTTTTTTTTATTCATGATTGTTTAGGTCAGCTTGCATGTAACTTGCCCGTGGCTACCAAACAGGCGAACACTTCGCCTCTTAATTCCTCAGGACCCTCTTAACCTTTTAGTTTATCAAAAGAGTTCAATCCTCTTTATTTTACTTTCTTCCTCACCAGAAGAAGAAATCGAGAAGAAAATATCAACAACAGATTTTATCATAGTACTTTGCTAGTATTTCATTTTTCAGATTCAGGAAAGAACACAAATGGTTGAAATGGGAAAAATCAATTGCAAATAGCTCAAGATGAGATTCAACATTTTATTCACTGAAAGAGGTTTTTGAATTGTTACCATAGCTTCTTCGTAGTTCAATATTTTCTTCACTTCTTTCAACTTCTTTTCAGCCAAATCTGAGTGGATCACGCGTTTACCTGAATGACAAAATAGAAGAAAAAAAATATGATTTGTTCATTAGTTAAAGGCAAGTATTGAGATCCTTCAAAATTAACCCAACACATAATATTCAAGATGGTGCATACCAAGTCTTCGGCTCCCTTTGGCTTCAACAAAACCATCTCGAACCATTTTATCAATCATTTTACGCACTGTGGTCAGATTGGCCTCTCCTTCAAGCTTGTTTTGAAGCTTTGCAACCGTCACATAACTCATTTGAAGAGTATGATATAAAGCCTGAAATAATAAGTGTATGAGTCAAAATTAAATCTGGATATGGGTCGTATTTAAATTTCATTCAGTTCAGAAATAGGCAAAACAGATATTTGACAAATTAATAGTCCCCGTGATTTTTATCCAGTGTCATATCAGTACCGGAATAGATTCGTTTCGAGGACGGTAGAATAAAGTAAGTTAAGCTACTTACCTTCATATACACGAGATCGTGAACAGTGGTAGCTTTCATAGCAACTTTGTCTATGTGAGCATCAATTTCTTCTTTCACTAAGTCAAATTCAAAGTTCATCGCCTGAAGACATTGGTCATTGCAATGTTGCAACAGAATAAGGTGTAAACATTTCACAATCAGTCATCAATTATGCTTGCGAGTTTATAAAAAAGGCGGGCGCGGATAAAAAAAAATAGATGTGGATAACAACCTTCTGCCTGTTGAGGTTGTAGGAATCCCTCCCAGTCTTAGATAAAACGCCTTCGTTAACAAGCTTGTCCATAATTTCTGAAATGCAACAAAAAAAAAAAAAATGTTTGCAATCAATTCTTAGTTATAATGCATGATTTGGCACATCCAAGGCTTTCTTCATTAATAAACTTAGTTTTAAATTTAACGAGGGCATACTCCTATACCTTCAGTTAGAGCCTGCAGTAAAAAGAAAAAAGAGACAAATATCAATTCAAAGTAAATGAACAATTATTGAGCAGACAGTTAAAGAAACAAGGTCCTTACCACCGAGATGTCTGGAAAATTTGAAAGAACGTCAGTAATTTCTAATTTGTCATTTTGGTAACTATTGATCCAGTCCTTCACCCTGGCTAACTGTTGTTCATCTTCCTCTGGATCCTGAGTATCATCTGCACACGATATCATTTTTAAACAAAACATTCTTCCGAAGAGAGGCAATTAGCTAGGAAACACCACATTGTGGAAGGGTTTTAGTCATCGAAAGAAAGTGCCTTCAAATGCAGAAAATGTGAAGAGATGCAAGAAAAATATTGACACATTTAGTGGATTTTTAAACAAGTACGCATTCATTACGTTTTACCTTCATCAACTTTGCTAGTGTTGTTATCTTGTTCTTGTAGTTTTTCTGCAAAAGGAAATGTTGGTTATTTACAGTAACAGTTAGAATGAACATAACAAATAAAACAACAAGAGGACGAAGCAAAACAATAACATTCATGCCACAACCTCTTGGTGCAACAATGTAATCTCCTTCTGGTGAAGGGTCAACCTGGTTATGGAAGAGAAATATTGTTATATGCTTTAGAGCATCTTGAAATTAAGATGACAGAATTTAGCTCTGAATCAGCCATTAAGGTTGGACTAGGTTCATTTTACCTCACTGCCACTTTCAGAAAACCCATTCCTTTGTTCCGAGTCAGCTCCTAAGCTAACTTCAATCTCTTCATCAGCATCATTTTCATCCTCACAC
>JBBMEF010000014.1:9749564-9762725 GCA_037832685.1 Sicyos baderoa | reverse complement strand
GAGAAGGTTTACTAGATTTTCAGTACAAATCCGACATGCTTAATGGATCGAAAGACTAAGTGAGTTGGGCGTTAGTTTCAGTTGTAGGATTAGATTTTGCGAAAACTTCTTGCGAACTTCTATTGTTTATTTACTTACTTGCAAACCAATAACCAAAACCACTCTTCAAACCATTTACCCGATAAAAAATTGACAACTTGTTATCACAAACCTCACAATTCACTAACTTATAAATAACTGAACTAAGACATAATTCCATGTGGAGATGACTTTTACTTACTTTTAAAACTTGCTGCAAACGATAAGGTATACTTGTCTTTGCAATTCGCTGTAATCCATTCATATTATTCGTAGTTTGCGAATCACACCCATAGCGAACAGGCCCACATTAAGAAAAAGTTTTATAAAAGTTTAAGAAACTCTTTCACTCCCCTCTAGGATTGTCATACCGATCCAACAACAAACAATCCACAACACAACCAGAAACTTCATCAATTTAGACGACATAAAACCTAAAAAACATACATTATGAATAGTTCCTTGAAAACGAAGTATTTTATGTAAAACTTGTATTGTTTATTGAAGTCGAA
This sequence comes from Sicyos baderoa, assembly GCA_037832685.1. Taxonomy (NCBI): domain Eukaryota; kingdom Viridiplantae; phylum Streptophyta; class Magnoliopsida; order Cucurbitales; family Cucurbitaceae; genus Sicyos; species Sicyos baderoa. The sequence continues at coordinate 9,762,135 of JBBMEF010000014.1, read as the reverse complement.
CCGCCTGAACAATTTTTTTTACAGATTTACTAACCCTAAACGAAATCTCCAATTTTCCGTCGAAACCCTAAACTATCGATTGACAATACAATTTATGGGTCAAAATCTTAAAAAGTAATACTTACAATATGTGGATGACGGGACGACGAACAATTCGCTTGCCGAAATTAGGTCTTTGTAGGGTATTATCTGCAACGAAACAATCACAATTTTTCTTCTTGTCAAGAGTTTCAAAGACCGTCAATGGCATACGAATCTTGTGGAAGTAGAAAGGTCTTGGTATGAGAAGTTGGCATATTTGGTGTGAAATGATGGGCATTAAAATTGGGTAGTAAATTGGGTGATTTTTTTTTTTTTTAATTTTCCTTAATTAATAATATCAAATAAATTGTATGCTTTTAAAAAAGAAAGTATTGTGGTAATTCGGTATTATTCCGTAATTATTAATGTTTAATAAAAAATTAAATTTATTAATTTTTTTTTCTTTTGCCTATAATTATTTTCTCATATTGGTCTATTCCTAAAAAAAGTTCTCATTTTATTTGTCATCAAAATACTACCTTCGTCGTATTTTTTAGAAAACCTTGAAATGTTTTTACACTAAATAATACCAAAATAATATTAAAACCAAAATTGTTAGTATACTCTACCATGGGTCAATTTACTATCTTAAAAATTCAAGTGGATCTCGAACTCAATACCTCCAAGAGAGCCTGCCCTCAATTTAAGGTTGTCAACTAACTACATCACCCCTAAAAATCAAGTACTTAGCTCATTATAATAACTCTCTATTAAAATTAACTAGAGCATAATTTAATTGGAGCAATTTATATCATGTCTTGGTATGATTACTTTTTCATGCCAACATATGTGTCCCGACTACATTTTTTTAATTATTTGATCTAAAAAAATAGAATTAATGTGACCCATATTAGTATGAAAATATAAATTACCTTACACATGATTTTTTTTTTTTTTTTTGAAAAGACACACAGTTAATAATATGTTGTTCTTATATAGTAATTAAGATAATAATTAAGATGTTATAAGTTCAAATATTGTTAAAAAAAAAAAAAAAAAACTATTATGATTTTATTTACTCAGTTAATAATATGTTGTTCAAACAACTATGCTGTTTAAAAACACATGTTATTACACCCGTATCCCATTCTTAATGAAATTATAAAAAACTTGAGTCTTAATGTAAATTTTTATAATTTGGAGTAATAGTAATTTTTTACCCAAATTGGATATATTGGAAGATGTCCGAAGCAACTGAAGTATTGCTAAATGAATCTATTAAACAAGTTTTTTTATATTTTTTTTAGTCTATTAACTCATTGTTCCTCCAATTCACAGGTTTCTAGCATACACAATATAATTAATTTCTGTCCAATCACAACTCTTTAAAATGGTTTTGACATTACAACAACATTGAACACAGATCACTAAAAGTAAACCATCACATTACCAAAACAATTGAAGGATCTTGACGACAAGCCCTTGAGCCAAGGGCAGTTCAAATTTCTCATGTGAACAAACATTTTTCGAACTCAAACTTGTGAACACAAGAAAAAAAAAGAAGCCAAAACATAATAATTCTCCCAAGAAAATCTGCCCAAGCACGCACCCGAACACATAGCTTAATGGCATAATATATGACCTGGTAAATAAGAAACTACTCTAAATGTTTTTGTCACGATAATAAAAAACATCTGAAATTAGATATTCCTCTTTAAATTTTTTTTCCCAATAATTCTAGTGTCCTGACCACATATCTTTTTCCTTGTTGATTGGAAAAAAATAAATCGAAAAATACTAAGAAGAAGATGGTAAATGAGTTAAATAAGGAGAATATCGTTAGTTCTTATTCCAACAACCTTCACAAAATGTTAATACATATTAGCGGCTTGCCTTTCGAAGGGATCTCTATTTGAATTCAGTGAAGGATAAACAGCAGCTGCTATTCTCTGTCGAAGGTTGAATTTATTGGCAATGAGGGGTCTGACATCTTCAACTCCCACCAGAGTTTCCAAAAATGGAACTAATAGAAGCAGTTCTTGATCTGAACGATCATCAAACCAGCTCTCTATCGGGATTCCATTGTCCACTTGGAACCCGAATGCCTGAAACAAATCACGAACATAAATAACATTTCTTCTAGCTTCACAAAGAATACGGGCCAACTAAATAACGGTTGTGGTTACCTGTGGCGAGTTATCAACGATAATAACGCGTGACAAGTCACGCCCAAGAACGGAGAGATCTTTGAGATAGTTCCCATCGACGAACACACACGACTCTCGAAAAACACGGTGACGAAATATTTTCCTCTTTGGATCAAGAACATTCAGAAGCTGCTCTGCATAAATACTCTGGCTAGCTGTAAATATGATAATCTCAAAATGACGGGCAACTGCTTCCATGAAATCTCGGAGGTAAGGCCGGCATCGAACATAAACTGTGTGTTCCTGGAGGTTGAAATTTACAGAAAATGTAAAATCGGCATCGACACATGGCTCAAGTGTAGAATGCACCAGAGTTTCTGCAAAATAAAGGTATACGCTGGATTTAAGAATATGAACATTTAACTGGCTCCACGCTGAGGAATTAATGAGAAAAGGAATACCATCAGCACAAAATCATAGGGTGGATTAATTAATTTACAAAACCTTAATAATTTAAAGACTTAAATACTATCACTTACATGGTAAAAAATTTCAAATGCTAACACTAAGCATATAAAGATGCAGTCTCTTGACTAGTTAAAAGAAAGCAATGGGCGTATTTAAGAAAATCATCAACAGTTACCAATCTAAATCTATATTCATCCTATGAAACAAGCAGAATCATATCGGTGTTAAAACTTATTACCATCCAAGTCTAGAACAAGAGTCGTAGGAGGACAACTCCGAGTCTGCTTTGGTAGAAGCATAGGTCGATAAGTTGGGACAACTTCTGATAAATCAGGTAGATTCTTAATGAAGAAATAAGGATCAAAATCATCTATTTCTTCATATTCATCATCCTGCACGTGAACTTCAGCTGCCATAGTATCATGGGCATGCTCATCGACACACTCCAGCTTAGAGTTCTTCATGGCAAGATATATAGCTGATACTTCAGATGATAATCCTGCATCCCCTAGATCTGCATTATGGAAACACATTTCTTGAACCTAACAGTACAACACAAATAAATTTTAAGTCATCAGAGAATCTCATATTTGTCCAAGCAAATGTAGCCTTACTGTAATTCTTATCTTGATCGCAATGAACAGTATATTCTGAGTTGTCTAGTTTGCTATCAGAATGGAACCCTTGATCTCCACCTTGAAAGAATTTGATAAAGTCAACTGATAAGAAATAAGAAAATGCTAAATTAAAATCCAAGCATGTTACAGGGTAATTTTAACTTAAAAAAAAATGTCATCCATGAATTAATTTCATCGCCTACCTCCGTTGTGAGCTTCTCCGGCATGAGAAGATACATGAAAAGAAGGAGAAAATATGGTTTCTGATGCAGAATTATCAATGTCATCATCATAAGCCTGCCAAAATGAATTACAAATGCAATGTCATCCATAATAAATCGTGAGATAATCCTCACCACCAAAACCAGATACGAAATTACTGTCATGTAAAGTAACAGTAACAAATGCATGTAGGCCCATTAGTCTAGACAGTTTTCCTGAATAATTTACCTTGAAGCCCACGGTAGCACCATCATCATCATGGTCCAAACAAGCACCAGAAGTCTCATTCCGTAGGAAATCATATTTCATGTTTAAATCGGTTAACACTTCTTCATTCTTTTTTGATGGAAAACTACCTGGGAAAAAATACAAAAATGTCATTCCTAACTATTACATAAATTTCATTTCAATTAGATTGCTTTCTTCCAGGGGCTAAGGCCCTAAGGGTATAAATTTTAGACAAGAAAATACAAGAAAATAAAATAAGTGGTAAGAGTTGTGGTTATCTGAGCTAAATATGATGAATCTATTTGATGAAAACAAGTCTAATTAAACGGCTAAACCAATTGTAATTATATTTACTAATTAATAGCAACTACTATTGAATAAGATGTGATAAAACATATTAAAAAAAGACAGACTACATAAAGAAGATTTATCCGTTACCAAATAACATGAGAACTAGAATTGTTTAAAAGCGTCAATGCTTATCAGAATTGGAAAGAGAGGTCTCGAGTGAGATTAGATGCTCTAAACATATAAAGGCTTCCACCAATCCGAGAAATGAAAAACTCTAGTAAGAAACTCTCATGAGTATACATAAAATCAGCAGCTTACCGACACGTTTTCTAGTAGACGATGTGATTAGTTCAGTAATATTCTTTTCTACAACTTGAATTGTTTCAGAATATTTACGTTGAGATCGTAAAACCTTGGGACTGACTAGCTCTCGAGTAGCATTTCTCCCATGACTTTTTTTCTTAGTCTGCATTTTCCAAATTGCTGGGAAGAAGTTCCAATATCAGAAGTCACTTGATACGAGTGGCCAGTTGAATTTGGCAGCAATCAATAAATTAGCTAATGAACAATCACAAACAATTACTAGAGATTGCTGAAGGTAGTTATAAAGAAATTCAAATAACTAATGAACGATCTACTCGTACAATAAAGCAGAAGATAATTACTTTCATTACTAACAAGACTGTCACCTCACTCCGCCTTCAACAAAAATAATAATTGTCCAAATTAATTGAGCATTAGCTTAGCATAGAGCCACTATAGACCAAACACGTGATTAACATTCTAAATAATGATATTTATCGTTGCATAAAAACAAAAGTTCCAAGCACATACATCTATCTAAAGAGCAATATGTAAAAAGAGACATCAGAATAAAACTGATTTACTATGAAATTCAGCACAGATCAAAATTAAAATCCATGGCAGAGTAATCGGTTAAAGAAACGATCGCAGACTCGTACATTCGAAATAAAACTCTCCACAAAGCATACAACAAACATAGTAAACGAGAGCATATGAGACATAAAGAGCCAAATCGAAGAAATCAAAATTCAGAACAAAATTTAGGGTTTACAATAAAAACTTTCAAATACAACGAACTTCGGCTTCCTCAGCAGTAGATTTATCGATTAATCCATCCTCAAGATTCAAAATAAACAAACAATCATTAAAAACCCCAAAATCCACTGCCTGAAACAACAGAAATGACGGAGCAAGCTAGAGATCATTAGAATCCAGAAATGACACCGAATCAAACGGAAACAACACACAACAAAGCTAAAAAGCACACAATCAAAGCGAAACAACATCTTGAGCAGAAATTGAAGCAGAAGAAGATCACAGAAAGCGGGGGAAGCATGTTGCTTACCTTGACTGACGATGAATCGTCAACAGAAGCAAAAGATGAGCTCGAAACAGACTCTGAAGAAGAGATCGAAGTGAAGCTGGAGCAATCGGAGGAAGAAACCCTAGCCTGGTTGGAGCAGAGACCGAAACAGAGGTTTGGATTTTAGAGTTTGGAGGTTTTTCCCTCCAATGAAAGCGAAAAGAGAGAGGGAAACCAGAGGGATCCAAAATTATTATCGGGAGGACTAAAGGATGAGAAGATAAATAACATTTTTTATTTTTTTTAAATAATATATCTTTTTTTCTAGTATCTCGTCCTTTTCCTACTCGCGATTGACGTCAAAACTACTCTACTCCCTCTCTCTTACTGCCACGTTTTGTCGAAGATAAATTAATGTGCCTACATTTGCAATTCTTTTAATAATTGTTTTTATTTCGCTATGAGAATTTGACTTTAGTTTCTCCTCGATTGGGACCTCTATTTCCTGAATATACAAGACTGACCCCAATTACTATGAAATTTCTCTCCTCAAAATACTAATTGAATGTTTACTCGCCAAGTAGTCCCTCAAATAGGTTTCTTTTATATTTTTTAAAAGTTTAGGCTTTATATTCTTAACATTTTAGAAAGATGATTATATCTTGTCAATTAATATAATTATTTATAATTTTGATCTTCAAATTTGATGTAAGAATCAACTTAAGGGTATTTTAAATTGCTAACAAGAGTAGTAGCTCAACATCATTAATATATATTTGATGACCATGACCAAAAATTTTAAGTTTAAAGTTCTTCACCCTCCAATTATTATAATTAAAAAAAAATACAATTTTAAAACAATAGATTTGAAAATATAGTACGAAAATAATATTAAATTAATTACTCTTTCGATGTGGGGGTCTCCCGGGATAAAGAGAAATGTTGTGGGGGAATTTGGGAATACAGAGAACTAGGGGCTGATAGTGAAATTTTGGTACAACTATTGCCTCGTTGGAGGAATCTTTTTTTTGAAATTTCAAAAATTGAGCGCCGCACAGAAACACGAAGCTGCTCTGCGGTAGCTCCTCGGCCGTTCGTTGTAATTTTTGAATTCAATCTTCTCGACGTGGAGATATGGATGCTTGCCACGTGTAGGGGTCAGATCGTCTTTTCATGTCGATATGGGCAATTATTGGTAGGCTGGTTGTTGGGCCAGATCGTGTAAATGTACATTTTTTATTCATTTATAATCATAAAAATGATATTTTAAGAATTTGTTATAATTCAGCTTCCCTGATCTAGTCACTAGTGCTTCGGATTATAGATTACGTCAGATTGACAAATAAGAAAATACTAAATATTTGCGTTCTTGTAAAAAAAGTTTTGAAGTTTAGAAATCATATCCAAGAATACAACTAAGATAAAGAAAATGACATTTATGAACTAAAAAAGGACATTTGTGTAACAATATGGGTTTCTTTGATAAGGTGGCACCCTAAAAAAGAGGAGAAAAACAAAATATTTCAAACTTATTGATATCAGTTTAATTAATATCTATTTTTTAAAAAACTATTTTCTTGTCATAACTTATATGAGTAAGATATTTGCATGGATTAATCCGGGCATTTTGAACCAAAAAAATAAAAAATAAAACTATTTACTATGAACATTTGTTCGCATAACAAAATCATAATATTAGAATAGTGTGTATTAAAGGTACTTAAAAAGTCTGTCCTCTCCCCCATTTGTATTTATGTGTCCATTATTGTTTTTTTTATTCTACACGTTGAGAGTAGGGGGATCGAACATGTAACTTCATAATTATTAGGTTGTACAAAATGTAAGTAGAGTTCAACTCATTTTGACATGAGTGTCATTATAAAAATAAATAAATAAGTGAATTCATACATGTGTGTCCACATGATAAAAATAAAAATTAACCTAAACCTAAATTATTACAAACCACCATTGATTTTTTTTTTTTTTTTTAATCAAGAGTAGAATGGCGTAGTGGTTCAAAAGATCTTAAAAAAAAAAATTAAGACTTAAAATTTCATTTATAATGGTCACTACTGTCTTGACTTCCAAATTAATTGATTTGTTTGAAAGAAAAACTTAAATTATCTCTCCAAACCATTATTCTTTCTAAAATTTATATTATTTTTAGTAAATTTGACAAAAAATATAACCAACCAAATATTTAAATATATATATATATATATATATATATATATATATTTTAACTTTAAGAGAATTTACCATTCACATTCTACTTCTTATATTATATTTGTATATCAATTTCTAAAATAATTCATTATAGCATAAAAATTTCTATCATGAATAGAATTCAACTAGTGACAAAATATTAGTTTTGATTTTATGTTATATATGATAATATTTTTCCATTTTTTGTTATACATGCAAAATCCCCTGACTTTAATTTTGATCTTGATACTTATAATCAAATTTCCATTTTCTAAATTAGTTTGCAAGTTATAATAATTAATAAGGTGGCTCAATTGGTCAAAGATGGTCTTGGAGTGCATAAGGGATGAGTTCGAATCTCATGATGGTCACCTACCAAGGAATTAATTTCCTACGAGTTTCCTTGGCATAAAAAATGTTGTAGGGTAAGACGGTATATCGCGACACTAGTCAAGGTGCGCGAAAACTAGCCCAAACAGTCACAAATGTCAAAAATAAAAAATAACAATAATAATAATAAATAAATAAGTGAATTCATAATTTTAAACTAAAATTAAAAATTGAAGAAAAAAAAGTTAGAGGAAAAGAACACCTTCATCTCCACTTGCAACCAAAACAAACACATCCAATTAAATAATTTTTAACATGGAAAAGTGTTAGATACAACAATTTTAGAATTGAAATCCGAGAGAGTATTTTTTTTTTTTTTTGTTAATAACTATTCTCATAAACGAACAACTGTTTCTTCCTTTGGATAAAGGTTAAAAATTTGGTAGAAATAAAGTGTTGCTTTTACATTCATGACTATTCAAGCTAGCTTCCAATGTCACCCTACAATATTTGGATGCCAATGAAACCCATAAGAAATTAATTAAGTGGCCACCAAGAATTTAGCTCGAAACAAGCTTGAGTTCACTATAGATTTTATATTTTCTTTTTATATCCGTGACTGTCTGGGCTAGTTTGCGTACACAAGCGCACCTCGACTAATATCACGTGGCATACCACCTAACCCTACAACATTTAGATGCCGAGAAAATTCATAGAAAATTAATTCCCAAGTAAGTGGCCACCATGAGATTTGAACCCATACTCTTATGCCTCAAGGCCCATTTGACCAATTGAGCTACCCTTCAGTTCACTATCATATACCAGTCCATCCTCTGAAAGGGTTAGTTACAGCATCTGCTTCAACATCAACTTTAGCCAAAAGCCAACCAAAACTAACCTGGTACACTTAATGGCACCAGCCAACAAAATAAGCAAAATAGAAGTTCTAAATCTACAAAATGGGGGAACTTTATCACAGTTGGCATTGTACATATTATAATCAGGTTGCCTGTTTCATAGGAATATCAGAAGAAAAAAAAGTCTAAAGCTCGAACCGTACTGAACATAAATTATTCAACCAACTAACGGTGCAAATATTGCAAATATTTTCTTCACTTTTTTTTACTATAATCAAAAGCGGCTACAGCAGTTTTGAGTTTTTTGACTAATAATCAACTAAACAAAAATGGTATCATCGACGCTAACCTACTACGCTAGAAATGAGAATTTGAGAGTTGAATACCAGAAGGAGGTATCCATTCTGCATAGCAATATCCAGATTCTTCTTCACAGTGTCTTGTTGAGCACTTCCATGGGAGCATTTTCAGCAAAAGAGACTTTCCAGCAGAACAAGTTCACGGTTGCAGAATCAAGAAGTCTCACCTCGGAGGAGGGGGTGGAACATGGGATTTCATCATTCCAACCCACGCAACAATTCCAACACCAAGAATGATCCATCCGAATACGTCATATGTGAAATCGTTGCTCTTCTTCTTGGAACTCTGGTGTTTGTAAATTGTACCACAACGAAGAAAATAACGAGCAATTCCCATTAGCAGAAAGACCAAATGCTTTAAGTTAACCAAAAGGAAAGAGAAAAAATCCACGATAAATAACCTTAGGTTTCGAAGAAGCAGCTGTAGCAGTAGCAGCAGCAGAAGATCCCCCACCTGAAGGCCCTGTAATCTGCTGACCAGCCCCATGTTTGTGGATCTCTGAGTGAAACTCCGGTGCCTGAGATGACAGAACGATCAGATATCTACTAATGGCCATACTTGCAAATTATGCATCTTTGCAGAATCTGTCGATTATAAATTATCTAGAAGATTACAATAAACTAGTAACTGCTTAGTTACAGATGAGAGTAGATATCCATGTCTCATTCTCATCCCCAACTCCGTGTAATATTTTTTTCCATTGATTTTTTGTGGTCAAGAAACAAATTCACATCCATCCATGGTTCTTGCTTTGCCATTGATTTGAATATTTGAATCACAAGAGATGTATAATTATAAAACTTTCGAGATTTAGCAACAAAAAGAATAAGGAACACCATCTAGAAGCTAAAACAAATTGAAGTATATGCTTCCAATACTGGTCAATTTTTTTCAAATATGAACCCAAATCTGACTACCTAAAATACGGCAACAGTGCCTTTAACGAAAAGACAGTGAGCAGAAATATTTGAAGGAATAAAATATATATACATACACACGCGTGCGCTAACGCACACATATATAGATGATATTCATAATTGTCTGAGCCATTTTGCAAGCATCTCGACTAATGTCATGGGACATACCATCTAATCTTATAATATTTAGATCTCATAGAACCCGTAGGAAATTAGTTCCTAGGTAGGTGGCCACCATAGATTAAATTAGAAATAATATAAATTTTGAATCTCAGGAAAAAAACACAAGCTTAGATTGAACACAATCATATTCCACTAATCTTTTGAAATATATAAGTATGTATGTGTGTATATAGATATATACATATGCATGTATACACACATTTTACCGTAACACTACCAAAATGACTCTAAACTTCCTAAACAAACTGATTAAAAAAAATTCAGATAGATGATGTGAAAAACATGATAACCCTAAAATGATCATTCATTATTTTTTAGCATGGTTGAAAACATTTCAGATAGATGATGTTGAAAAACATGATAACCCTAAAATGATTGAAGGCATGTTTTCAACCATGCTAAAATCCATTAATTATTTATTATTATTATTAATTTTAAATCCATGAATGTTTGAACCAACTTGCGTGCACCTTAACGATTTTCACGGGACATATCATTTGACGCTACAACATTTGGATGTCAAGGAAAACCATAAAAATTAATTCCTAGGTAAAATCCAAAATTTCCGTAGACTCTAGGAACAAACAATGACATGCAAATGCAGGTGGCGAATTCTGACCATATGCACAGACGTCAAAACCTACTTCATATTAATGGTAGTCATCTGATAGAATCTTGATCTATTTATTAGCAAACCATCACGAACTTACACGATAAACCAAGTGATTCGAGGTACTTGGACTCTCACTAACTCTTGAGATCTCTCAAGCTCTAATTCTCATACAATTCAAAGACCCTAAGCAACTCTCCCTATTTATAACAATCCTATGTAACTTAACTACCCTCTAACTAATTGCATAAAGGCCATCATACTATTTTTTAATATTGCTAAGGCCCAAACCTATCATCACCCCAAATCCCATTTTAACACTATTATGCAGGTGGCAACAAACCCCAAAGCCTAAAGCAAAGAAAACTAACGGTAAGAATAAGAATACTTAATAAAAAATAAACTGCATAGCTACAAATACCACACAGTCCTAGAACCCCAACTACAATATCTATCAAGTTTAGAGATGCGTTTTATCTTCAACATAATTCACTTCCAAACTGAGAATCAAAAGACAGTGTTATATATAATATCATCACCTTTGCAGTGACTTCCAGGGACTTGAGATAAAGGTCGTTACTAGGCTCCTGAAGAAAAAAATGGCAGCTGCTTAGAATCATAGCAAGTTACATATAATTTCAAAATTCAGATTAGTTCTACAAAATCCCGATTTACGACCTCATTTACTGCCTTCTGGAAACACTCGTGCGCCTTATCGAAAAAGACCTTGGCCTCATCAGGGTCGGGAGTCAAAAAGGCATGTGAAGTGTGGGCATTCCCAAGAAGCCAAAGAGCATCATGCTTGGTGGGATTAATAGCCAGAGCCTCCTCCAGCTTCAAAGCAGCGTCTGCACAATCAGATTCGCACAATCATGTTAGTTGGCGTAAATCCAGATGCTTAAACATTTAGAGGAGCAATGAAAGTACCAGTGATCATGTCTTTGGAATCAGAAACATTCTGGAATTGTGATAACTCAAGCAAGGCCCCTGCCCACTTGGTCAAATTCTGGAAATCGCATAAACATAAGGGATATGAAATCAAATATAAAGAAAGATATAATATGAAAGATGAAGAAAGCGATACATCGGCATCGAGCGGGTTGGTGGCGTAGTTAGCTTCGGCGGTTTTGCGAGCGTGCTCGGAGAGGAGAAGGCGATCGAAATCCTCCTGCGAAAACTCCATAGTTGAGGAACGAAGGTTTTTGATGGATTGATTCAGAGAAAGAGCACCAGTCCCCAATGTTCTCTCTCGCTCAAATAAACCGCTAGGGTTCCCTTCTTTCCCATGCACCTTTCATTTCGGCCCAATTTTACAGGCCCATTTCGTTAAGCTGTGACCAGATTTTGGGATATTTTTAGAAGGAAAACATACAAAATGTCTATATTTAGGAAAATGTCTAAATGCTAAAATAATTGAGTGGCATGGCTAAAATGAGTTCTTAAGGGTGAAAGAGAATATTTTCATCCCTATTGTGCCCTCCCCCAATTTTTACATTTCTTTAAATTAATTCACTTTTAACTCCTATAAAAGAGGGGATGTGTTTAACTCAAAATAATAATAATAATAATAATGATAATAATTAGAGGTTGTTAAACAAATCCACCCCACTTTTGTAGGGTTAATAAAAAAAAATATGTTTATATATATATATATATATATATATATTTTGGAAAAACCAAGTCACCCATACCTTTAGGGTTGTTAAACAATTGTACTCCCTTTTTAGCACTTTAGTTTATATTTTAATAATTAAATTCCCTCTTAAACATTTCTATTTTACACATGTC
>JBBMEF010000014.1:9731271-9749464 GCA_037832685.1 Sicyos baderoa | reverse complement strand
AGCAGCATGTGGTACGTGCTTATGCTCATTACAGCGCCGAGTGGAGAGCTCCCTCGGGATCTTGAGTTCAGCGTGCCTCAGACAGTAGAACAGACGAGCATAGTAAACTGAGAGCTCGAGTTAGGGTTATGTGATAGAATGATATGAAACAGTGTAGTAACAGTAACAGAACAGAACTTGGTATAAGTCCGGAAAATGACATCCAAGTAGTAGTAACAGAAAAGATGAAGGTTTTTAGTAGTGCCTCGTATACGTTAGTTTGGATGATAGTGTTTAACGCACTGTACCCCGTTCGGGGATTCTTACTGAGTAACTTAGTTTACTCACCCTTACTTTATGTGGATCCACATGTAACCAGGAGCAGCGGCGTTGATGGCTGGAAGAGTGGTGGACGGGGTCATGGACATTCTGTCATTTTATTTAAATGAATATTCGTACTCTGAGTTTATGTTTGAATTGTTTAAAGGTTTTAATGCATGTAGTTAGGGCACGGAGCCCTTAGATGTTTTAATTGTGGAATGTTTGCAAGTTCATTTGTTTTTAAAGTTCGAATAAATTTATAAAGAACTGTTGTTTTTATCTCTGGCCAGGGAGGCATATATGATTGTATTGACTTGAACAGGTTGCTGGAAACAGGGACAGGTTTTAGTTCGTTATATATGTTTTAAAGTTTTAAATTTATCGAGCTTGTTGAATTCCACAGTTTGTTTTACTTATACTTTCCGCACGTTTTAGTCATGCATGAGTAAAGACCTAGGTTTAGGACCATATTTTGGGTCGGGTCTTTACAGATCTGCTCAGCGAGATGCGACAGCTGGCATGCTTGCACTCGGGTGCAAGCTGATCGTGACGCGGTCGGGGCGAAGCTGAATAGCAGCGAAGGCGCTGCTGCGATCTGGCGTGCGCGCTGGCAGCAGGCACGGATCGGGTGAGATGCGGCTCGGTCTGGTGCGATCGAAGGCGGACTCGGCTGCTAAGAAGAAACGAACAGCAAGGCTCGGGCGAGAACGCGACAACAGCTAAAAAGATTCCTAACGAATCCCAAACAAGAACAAACCAACGGTCAACGATAACCCAAGATCGAATACCAAAGACCACGAAGAACAAAACAAAAGAGATCGAATCTGTACCTCGAATCTCATGCATTGAAGGAGGACGAACAGTGAGAGAGAGAGCTTGACGACTAGAACCCCTTTTGCGTTGGAAAGAGTGAAAGCGATGAGACCCCAAATCTCAAATGACCTAAACTCCTAAAGCCTCCAAAGCGCAACTCGATTCTTCTGAACTTCTAAACCCAAACAAACTCCTCTCTTATAAGATTATCGAGATACAACCTGCCAAGAACCAAAATACAGATAATTAAATCCAAGCAAAACAAAACTAACCGAGATCCAAAACAAAATAACGGCCAAACCAATCTAAAATGACATTCTGAAGTTCTGGGTCGTTACACTATGTAACTCACGTTTGAGCTCATCATTACTTTATTTGTAATTCTTTAAACCATTGAACAATTATTTTGACGGTTGCTAATCTAGATTTCATTTATTAAGTGAAGTGAGTAGATAACTAGAAGCATCCTTGACCTCCAGGCCAAACCATTTGGGTCAACTTTTGAAGGCCACAGTCTAACTTCTTTGTCATCCATGAGTCAAACTCTTGTGGGTGAGATGGTATTATTGTAAGCTATTCAAAATATTCTATAACATAAACTTGTTTGATGCCTCTCCAAAAAATTAACTTCATCATCAAATTGCAGACGTCCTAACATGACCCTACTCACTTGTTCTCTATTTTTCATATCTTCCTTGTACCTGATAAATAAAAATTTACCATTGATACTGATCCTCTAAAATTCGGTATCAACACCAAAGAAGAAAAAAACTCACTTTACTTTCTATAAAAATCCAAAATCAAAACAAATATTTATTTTAGAACCAAGTATAACTTCAACTAAGCTAATCCTTACCGAATTTGAAAAATCAACAACCGAAAAAATAACTTTAAAAAGTATTAACACATCGAAGGACAAAGTAGAAGCTTTTTAACCAACGTAATTAAATTAAAGTTAATTTCAACCACAATTTCAAAGATTAATTCTACTACTCTATGAGAAGAAATTAGATAAAATGAGATACTTTAGGGCAACAAATTAATATTTCAAATAATTTAAGAATTTCAATTTTAAAAATTGTGATATGATAATTATAGTTTTTTTAAGTTGGGGGAGATTTCATTGACTTTCTAGCCATGTGTCTTATATATTTATTTAGTTTGTATATAGTATTTACAAAAAATAACAAAAATATATAACAATAACTCTATTGATAAAAGTGTATAGATTAACCGGAGATAATAAATTTGTATCCTCGCCTTATCCATGAACTAAAAAAAATATAAACATTAAAATCTAAGAGATGGAACTCTCTGCTTCATTCCATCCGATGACAAATTTTGAAATTTGAAAAATAATGGGATTTGGTAGTTTTAAAACAACAAATAATACCTTATAAAATAATCCTATTTCCAAAAAACAACAAATTTGAAAAATGATGGGATTTGGTAGTTTTAAAACAACAAATAATACATTATAAAAGAATCATTTTTCCAAAAAAAAGAAAATAATACACTGTAATTACCTAATGAGTTTTAAAATAACCAAAATACTTTATAAAAGTATACTATTTCAAAAAAAAAAAAAACAAATAATACACTGTAATTACCAAATAAAACAGTGAGCAATCTTTGTTTTGATGGAAGGTAACCTTGTAGTTTATGGAAAATCATTAAATGAATTCATCCATTTTTTTCACACTAGATCCATTGAATTTATATATAATCCAATATGACATTCTACAACCAACCACTTTATTTTATTTCACAAATTTTCCAAAAAATAGGATTATTAAAAAAAAAGTATGAAGGTTATGAGTGAGATGTACTTGTAAAATAGCTCAATAAATTAAAATAAAAAAAATAACTCATCTTCTTTACCACACTAATTGAATGGATGTTAAAATTTTAAGAAGCATGCAATGATTTTTCTTTACAAACGAAAAGAGTAATCCATATACACGTGAAAATGTTGAAGAAAACAATGAAGCTCTAAAATCTATATTAAATCAAAATATATAACGATAAAAACGGAAATATTATAACAAAATCGAGTCTTTTTCTTTTCAACTTTTTTTTTTTGTTCCCTAAAACTAAATGGAAATATGTTTGAAAAGTTTAATTTAGATAAAAGATTATACTTTTGGTGAGGGCCGAAAAAAAACAAGGAATAGAGAAAAATAGAGTTATACAATTAAATAGGAAAATAGGTTATGTATGATCTATAGTAATTAAAAGATTACATATGTTTGAAATCTTCACCTTCAAATATTATGGAATTTAACAAAAGAAAAATATATTATAAAAATATATCAAATTGAATTCAAAATTAAAGCCAAATAAGCTCATTCTTATCTGTCGTGTGTGGCCCCACTATCGTCGTGCAATAAAACACGTCCATTTGTCCTCTCATTTTTTTTATGGAAAATTATGTTTTTGGTTCTTAGGTTTAGGCTTAGTTTCAGTTTAGTACTTATGTTTCAAAAATGAACAATAATGCTCACTTTTGGTCCTTATGTTTCAAAATTGAACACTTTTATCCTTGACATTTCAATAATACTCACTTTTTGTCTCTAAGTTTGAAGTCTAGTTTTAGTTTGGTTCCTATAATTTTTAAAAATAAACATTTTTATTCGTGATATTAATTAATGTTCATTTTTAGTTTTTTTTTTTTTTAGTTTATTTTATATTTATTTACTTGAAAAAAAATAAATTCTCCTTATAAAAAATATAATTAAAATCACGTCAAAAAAAATCAATTTATTAGAATTCGTCAACATTACATTATATATCTAATGATTCAATTTTGAAACATACGTGTCTAATATAAATTTAAAAAGTAACAATATTTGTACCCCTAAATACATATAATTATTTTCTAAATTAAAATAATAATAAAAATACAATGGAAAAAACCTTTAACCTATTTACTATAGTTTCTCATGATAATCCTAACTAAAAATTAAATCTTTTATTTTTTTTGGGCATATATATTATCAAATAATATTGATAAAAAAATAATTATCTTTTTTATCCCTGCCATTTCAATAATGCTCACTTTTGGTTCCTATGTTTCAAAATTGAACACTTTTATCTTTAACATTTCAATAATACTCACTTTTAGTCTCTAAATTTGAAGTCTAGTTTCAGTTTGGTCCCTATAATTTTTAAAAATAGACATTTTTATTCATGATATTCAATAATGCTCATTTTTAGTTTTTTTTTTTTTTTTTAGTTTATTTTATATTTATTTACTTAAAAAAAATATTCTTCTTATAAAAAATTTAATTAAATTCACGCTAAAAAAAATCAATTTATTAGAATTTGTCAACATTACGTTATATATCTAATGATTCAATTTTGAAACATACCTATCTAATATAAATTTAAAAAGTAAAAATATTTTTACCCTTAAATACATATAATTTTCTAAATTAAAATAATAATAACAATAAATAAAAATACAATGGAAAAAACCTTTAACCTATTTACTATAGCTTCTCATGATAATCCTAACTAAAAATTAAATCTTTTATTTTTTCGGGCATATATATATTATCAAATAAAATTGATAAAAAAATAATTTTCCTTTTTTCTTTATTTTTTAGTAGAAAATTGAATAAAATCAATGAAAATATATTTTTAAAACTTAGGTTTGGGGCTTAATTTTTTATTTTTATATTTTAAAATTGAAAAATTTACTCTTCAGTTCTAATAATACTTGATTTTAGCCTCACAAAAACGTTAGTTATATAATGTACAGTTAATTAAAACCTTAACTAAACTATTTATAAATATTAGTATATTGATGATATGTTTGATTAATTTTGACGTGAATTTAATTTTTTTAAAAGAATTGGCATAAAAATAAAGTAAAAAATATATAAGGACTAAAAGTGAGAATTATTGAAATGTTGGGGTAAAAGTGTTCAGTTTTGAAACATATATGAATCAAACTGAAACTTGACTTCATACTTAGGGACTAAAAGTGAATATTATTGAAATTTCAAGGGTAAAAATGTTGATTTTTCAAACAGAGGAACCAAACTGAAACTAAGCTTCAACCCTAAGGACCAAAAACATAATTTTGCCTTTTTTTATATATATAAGGTTGACAAACTATTATAGAGACAAACCAACTGACATGAATCTCCTATCTCTCTCATTTCTCTCTTCTTTGTTTATTTCTATTATTATTTTAAAATTCTTGTAAAAGTAATTGAAAATGGTGATCATATATGAAGAAGAAAGCACTTCAAATTCAGAACAAAATCAAGTGATTGTGCTTTTTGAGCCTAAACGTACACATTGATTCAGTGATACTGCACAAAGATTTTCCTGAGGTATTATTATTGTTATTATTGCAAAATTTCTAAACAAAATGAAGCTTCAATTTTTGTATGCATGTTATTGTTGGGTATGATTTATTTTCATTTGTTTTTCATGACTAAATATTAAATCTAGAAAATATACAAAAATAAACTCTAAAAAGTTTGGTGTATGATTGGATTAAAAGTATAAACTAGTTGATTAAGACGAATACAAAACCATAATTTTACATGATATGCAGGGTATACAAATTGACATGCAAAGATCTCCGAGAGAATATAAGACTCTGAGCAACAAATGAAGTTTGAATAAACTTTTAATGAAAAAATAGCTTATTGATTTTTATGTTTATTTATTTTCATTTTTTGAGATTTAGTTTTTTTAATCTTAGATTTGGATATTTTATTGAAATTGAAACACATTGAACTTCCACAAAGCAGTTCACATCCAAGCAAGAACACCTATAAAAGCAATTTTCAATATTAGTTTTCTCATTTTATTAAATAATACGAAGAATTTAGAAAAGAAAAAAAAATGCATGGTTGTTGAACCAAGTTTAAATTTTAGGGTTAGATAGAATGGGTGATATTAGTAGTATTAGTTAATTTTTATTTTCATGTTCAATTTTTGCAATCTAATTGTGAGTTTTCTTGAATAATAATTGCTTTGTATGTTTATTTATGTTATAATTAAATCTAAAGCAGTTAATTTCTAAGTTGTCTTGTTTGAGATCCTTAGAAAATGAATTTGTGAAACGATGAACATGTTTGGTTAGTCGATCTTTTGTATATATTTTGGATGTTAGAAATTAATTATATGCATTAAATATTTGTAAAATGCACGAAGAAGAGGAAAAACTTTTATATATGAAAATAAAATTTGTTGTAGTTAATTTAGATTTTTGATAGGATCGAAATATGCTAGCTAGTCATTAACGGTTGATTGTTGATTACTCATTATTATTATTATTATTATTATTATTATTATTATTATTTTACAATGAAATGCATGTTTGTGTTCTAGCTCTAGTTAGATCGATTCATTAGTAATATATGATCGAATATTTTCTTCTCTAAGTAACTATTGAATATTATAAAGCACATTATTCCACTTTTAGAATGAAATAAACTAACTAAATTTAAATGTCTTATTTATTGAAAATTATAAATATCTTTTTGTTCTATTGAATTATTTAATTATTATCATTAACCAGCATTTGAAGAAAAAGAAATATAGTAATTATTAAAAACCATTAAACTTATGTAATGAAATTCTCTTAAAAATTGTTATAATTAAATTATTGATGTTAGATTTTATCATC
Organism: Sicyos baderoa; assembly: GCA_037832685.1. Taxonomy (NCBI): domain Eukaryota; kingdom Viridiplantae; phylum Streptophyta; class Magnoliopsida; order Cucurbitales; family Cucurbitaceae; genus Sicyos; species Sicyos baderoa. The sequence continues at coordinate 9,742,701 of JBBMEF010000014.1, read as the reverse complement.
TATAACAAAATTTATAAAAATTATTTGAACTCTAACTAAATTCTTTTTTTGAAAATAAATCCTAACCAAATTTCGAAAATAAAAATAAGTTCTAATTTTAGTTTTTTTTAAACGTAGGTAAAATAATATATCATAAAATAAAAAGATCATAACAAATAAAAAGATCACAATTAGATTTCAAAGAAATCTTATACAATTATTTTCTAGAATAAGTGAACATTATGAGTTAAATTTATGACATCTTGAACTCTAATAACCCTCCTTAATTAATAGGTCAACCTCATGATAATTTTTATTTATAAAATTTAATTAAAAAAACTAATAATTCCAAAACAAAAATAATTTTTATCATTCAAGGAAGTATTGATTAACACATTTTTGTAATCACACCCACACCCTTTGAACTATGGAGATCCTTCCTCATCTCCTCTTCATATTTTATATGTACCTTTCATTTATTTTTATTGAAAGAAGTATGAAATATACAAACTTTAAAGTTTCGTTTGGTAATCATATCATTTTCTTCTAACTTCGCCCTAACGAAGTTAGTTCATGATGATATACAAACATAAAACACACAAAGAGATATTAAAAACATGTTTAATGTATTGCTGAAGTAAAATGAGTCCAATAGAATAGAAAGTAAAAACGGATAAGTTTGTTCTTCGTAGTCGTCATCTAATATCTCCAACCTCTTTAACCTAATACAAAATGATTCTATTTATAAGTTTCCTTCGTCGACTTCTCCGAATCTTCCAGAATGGAATGAATTAATCACACGATATTTTACTTCTTTGTTCTTGTCAATTGCGTTTCAATTTGTCTAAGTCGGGAATCCCTTGATTTCAGCGGTTTGTCTCTTAATTGTCTGGTTAGTCAACTTTCTGCTATCAAACGATCCTTTCATTATTTGCTTCATAATGCGTTGACATTTGTCTCTCGAACATCAGCTACTCGCAATCGCGTGTTGTGAAAGTTAGCACTAATTCCTACGAAATCAATAAACAACATAAACTTTGCGAAGCACAAACATGTTATTTTGGTCATTTTAAGTGCTATAATTCATATTTCGCATTATGTTCCTCGATTGCGTGTGCATTAGCGAATTACACATTTTTCTACCTATTTTTACTCACTCGCATTAAGTCTTTCATAAAAGCATGTGAACAATGATGCAAAGTAGTGCGAAAATCTGACTATATTTTAGAGTCATGAGTCAATCAATCATTAACAAATTGATTGAAGTGGGCTTTTCGTTCTTTTTTAGCATATATTTTCCTTTTTATGCCCTAAATGAATTAGTTTAGAAAATTGATTGAACACTATCGGTTGAAATAACTTATGGAACACTTTCAACTGAAAATTGATAGAAGAGTTTTTTGGTCATTTTACAAAGGACGCCCCATTTTTCTACCATATATGAAATATTTTAAAAAAGTGTTATTCATGGTATTTTTTTGATATTTTTTTTTGCTATTCATGCAAAATCCCTCACAAAAAGGGTTCTTTATAACTATAAAATGTTCATTTTTTTTTTCGTAAAGTATAAAAAAGCAAGAAAGCCGGCCACACACGTAACCGAAAATCAGGTCCGTTTGATTGGGTCAACTGTGAACGTGGAAGACACGTGAACACTCTGGATTGGTGGGTCCACCGAAAGTCTGATTGTACCCTGAAGAACGCATCAAGCTGTTTTCGAGATTGAAAAAACGAAAAAGAAAACCCAATTAATCAAACAACAAATCAAAGCCAGATTCAAGATAGAGGGAGACCCACGACGGAGTAGACGGGAGATTCGGCGGAGCCGCCAGGAAAGATTTCATTTCCCTTCTCCCTTCTCCCGTCGCCCCTCACTCCAATCGCTTGTACGTTCTCTCCTCTCCTCTACTTGTTCATTGTTTTTATCTTCGATTCCCTCTTTTCGATGTTTTTTTCCTTGTTTTTATACGCTTTTCTTTCTGGGTTTTTGGGTATTTTGTAGTTTTCGATTTGGAACTCTCTATCTGGGAATTGGGGGTTTGTTTGATGGGATTTGAATTGGGTTGCGTTTCATTTTGTCAAATTCTGATGGGGGCATTGTTGTAATTGAAGGGGTTTGGAATATGTTTGTTGGTCTGCAGGCTCAGCTTCATTGTTCCTGTGGATGAATATTGTGGTCAGTCAAGAAGAACATCGGCTTGTGAATTTGCCCAATTCCTTTCTGGGTATTCTCAGCCTCCCTTGTCTGTCTGTTGAGAGAAAGCCCTTTTCTCATTGTATTCAGAGAGATAGATGGGATAAGGAGTTCTTCAAGCTGCAGAGCGGATAATTTAAGTTGTTTTGGTTTGAGCAGTTGTGACATTTTCGATCATCCGACATGAATTCGTCTCAAGGGTCTGCCCTGTCCGCCAATGTTGCCGGCTTTGTCGATGGTTCGTCGGCAAAAAGAGATGTCTTGTTCATTGACAGTCTACCTGTTTACGTTAAAGAGCTGATAGCTGGTGGTGCTGCTGGTGCCTTTGCTAAGACTTCTGTTGCACCCTTGGAACGGATTAAGATACTCTTGCAGGTGATTTTTTTTAACTTTTTAAACTCTACTGTTGTTCAATTGTATGATCTGTATGTGTGAAACCCTTGCAAGGCCGTCGAAATAAGTGTTGCTTAGTAATTGAGATGGCTCAGATGGGTATGGAGGATGATGAATTACTTCTTGTTCTTTAGTTATGCTCATGAGTCATGCTGTCATGGCCTACTCCTTCCAATCCCAAGAAGGCTTTGCGTTATGAAAGCCTTCAATTCAAGAATTAAACCTAGGACATGGAGGGTATCTCCAAATATACTAAGTTCTTACCATCAGGCCTTCCTAGGGGTAATATCAAATTTGTGGGCCCAAGAATTATAATTAATAACCATCATAGAGCGACCTAGTTGTCAAGAGGGCTCGAGGGACTAAAAGGTGATGAGTTCAATCCATGGTGGTCACCTACCTACTAATTAATTTCCTACGGATTTTCTTGACATCCAAATGTTGTAGGGTCGGATGGTATGTTGTTCCATGACATTAGTTTAGTTGCGTGCAAGCTGACCCGGACAGTCATGGATATCAAAAAAGGAAAAGAATAGGTGAAGCAAGGTAGCTGATTGTGATTGTGCATCATAGGGATTGGTTGTGTTACTAGATAGTTTCTGCAGTACGCCAAGACATCAGGGATTTTATTATACGAAAGTTTATGAAAAAGATGAAATAGAATGGACAGCTATTATGTTGAGGTTATTGTCTACTAGGATGGATACATATTAACTTATCGTTTCAAGTTACACTACGACATCAATATCAATACAACTGTTCTATTCTTCACTGAACATCTATTCTGACCTCTCTTTATTAAAACATTCTCAGACGAGAACGGAAGGATTCCAGTCTCTTGGAGTCTTTCAATCTTTGAAGAGGGTGCTGAAGCATGAAGGTGTTCGTGGATTCTATAAGTAAGTTTACAATTTTGTCTAGTTTCTCCGTTTATCTGTCCAAAATTATGTCCTTGGAAAATAAGTTTTCTACTTTTTATGCTTTAGGGGAAATGGAGCTAGTGTTGTTCGTATTATTCCTTATGCAGCTCTTCACTTCATGACGTATGAGCAATATCGATGTTGGATATTGAATAACTATCCAGGCTTAGGGACTGGGCCTCATATTGATCTTTTAGCTGGTTCAGTAGCTGGGGGAACAGCTGTTTTATGCACATATCCCTTAGACCTGGCACGGACAAAACTTGCTTATCAGGTACAAAAAGGTTATTTTTTGACTTTTTGTGTTTTTATAATAATCATTCTTCACTATGTTCATAACTGCAAAAGTATATTTTTTAACGTATGTGTTGGTTTATGTTTATTTTATTATTTTCATCTTTGTAATTGTTTTTTTCTTTAAGGGTTAGATTGATATTCTTTCACTTGTCCCTTTTTCAACCTCTTACATTTTCAAGATATGAACTATTTCTTGTTAACTATTTAATTCTTTTTTGAGCTCTCTGAAGTTGAACTGTTTTATTTACGTCTCTTTTAGCCATCTAACTGTTTGTTACCATTCAATATAGATGAGTGACACAAGAATGGTGAAGAGCCCTGGTTTGGCAAGTTTTCACTCTCAACCTGCTTACAATGGTATCAGGGATGTACTGACGCGTGTTTATAAAAGTGGCGGAGTACGTGCACTATATCGTGGTGTAGGTGTGTCTCAATTGTCTTCTCTTTTCGTCATTCTCTTTCATTGATCTTAGCATGGTTCTAGCCGTATTTCAAAAATTTACTCTGATTCTTGTCTGAAGATGTATCCTCAATTAAGTTAACTTGTCTATTCTATTCAGGCATACTGATTAACATGTTTTCATGTTTCAATAGGTCCAACACTGACTGGAATCCTTCCTTATGCTGGTTTAAAGTTTTATATTTATGAAGAACTTAAAAGTCGAGTTCCTGAGGAGCAGCAGACATCGATTGTGATGCGACTTTCTTGTGGAGCTCTGGCTGGATTATTGGGACAGACGGTCACGTATCCACTGGATGTTGTTAGAAGACAAATGCAGGTATTATTCTTGATCATTTTCGAACATCTTTGTTTGGGTAAATCTCCATGCTGCTGAAACCAAATTCCCTGAAAACTGAACTGAACTGAACCAATTCAAAGTTCAAACTGACATAACCAACTAAACTTAATTCAACTTGGCCAGTATCCAAACAGCAATTGATTATTTCTCCATTTTATACCGTAGAAAATCCAACCGAGCAACAAATATAGTTCAAAACTTTGATCCGCTGATTGTTCTGGTTTTGGATTGCATCCTTAGTTACAACTTACAAGGAAGAGATGAACCTCACTTGAACAAGATCTTTTCTATAGGCTAAATAGATGATGAACCGTTGCGTATATAATAAGATTCTTCCTTTTAAGTTGAAACCAAAGTGTGCTAAGGCAATCGTGCTAAAATATAGCATAAAATACAATATAGCTGATATAATTATTGTTCTAAATATTTCATGTTATGCCAACCTAACCATAATTATACATATAGCTAATTTGACTATAGTGTAAAATGGAGAAGTATTTAGATGGTTGCTTGATAACAAAATATAGAAGGGTCAGATGGTTGTTATGTGAGAATAGTTGAGACACACATAGGTTGGACTGAACATCATTCACAGTTATCAAAAAAAAATTATAAGACATAATTTAATATATTTTAAATTGCATGATATTGTAAAATAATAATTATACAAAAAATTATTGGATAAGACGTGTTAATAAATAAATAGTCGAGGTGCTTGGGGTGCATAAGGTGATATTTTAATTATTATGGAGTGGCTCAATTGATCAAAGAGGGCCTTGGGGTGCATAAGGTGGTAGGTTCAATCCATGGTGGCCACCTACCTAGGAATTAATTTCCTATGGGTTTCCTTGGCATCCAAATGTTGTAGGGTCAGACGGTATGTCTCGTGACATTAGTCGAGGTGCGCGAAAGCTAGCCTGGACAGTCACGAATATAAAAAAAAAAAAAATAACAATATTTTACACTCAGCCTAGTATGTTTTTTGTTATAAGAAACAAAAAACCATACATGAGTTATATTCAATGTCATTTTAACGTGTTTATTTGTTGATGTGTAGGTTGGAGATATGCCATCATCACTACATGGTCAAGTCAGATTTAGGAACTCAATAGAAGGGTTTAGGATGATCGTCCGTAACCAAGGATTTAGTCAGTTGTTTGCAGGACTCAGCATTAATTATATTAAGGTAACATTTGAGGTTGAAACGTTTTGAGTTGTTATTTTTGTGGACTGCTCTCAAATAATGAACACTGCAATAGCAATAAAAGAAGAATAAGATGTACAAAATTAGCCAACAAGAGCATGGCTCAAAATCGGCTCAAAGAATGATCTAATGAGCTAGAGGTTTGGTGTTCAAATCCATCCCATGTTCCCAGTTTTAGAAATCGACAATATTTGGATTTAGAATTTGAATTCATAACCTGGTTTTTAATAATGGCAATATTTTTAGTTCTTTTCTGTCATAAGCTTTCTCTACACTCGATGTGAATAAATAAAGCTGGTTGTTCTTGTTCATATTGAATTTTCTGGTGTTAACCGTGTAATATATAACTCTCCCATTTTTATGAATTGGCAGATTGTTCCTTCTGTCGCCATTGGATTTGCAGCGTATGATAGCTTCAAGTTATGGCTTCGCATCCCGCCCCGGCAAAAGACTCAGTCAATCTCTTCTGCATAGAACCTACCCCTTCAAATGCCACCAGATTAGTTTTTTCTTTTTTCTTTCGTTCCTCATACATAAAATAGTTTTTTTTTTTTTTTTTTTTTTTGAGATCATACATAAAATAGTTTCTTGCTTTGAGAAGTATCTGTTTGTGAACTGCACTGCCTGTGAATCTAATGAAGCATGCTTCCTAATTTTCTATTTTTGTCATGTCTTTCAGTCCCTACTTTTTGTACTAAAAGTGAAAAGCTTCCTCACATATCTTTAGGATGGCTGTTGCTATCAAGATTTTACTTCTTACATCAAATTATACCAACGAATTCTTAATTTAACCAGCTTCAAAGGGTAACACTCAACTTATTAACTACTTAGTTTTTTCTTCTTCTTTTCTTAAGTTTTCTAAATTTGACTTGATTTTTAAAAAATATATTTAAAAGGTGGATAATTTAGTAAAGAAGCCCATAGCTAGAATGAGTATTTGTATACTAATTTTTAACAATAAAAAAACTCCATCGACAAACTTTGAACATTTTCTCTAATATGGTTTTGGATTAAAAAAAAAAAAAGAAGTTAATTCAATAAATTTTCTCCGTACATACGCAATATTCTTCAATGAGATGATTTTTCAAGTAAATTCTTTTCAACAAATAAAATTTCAAAAATGACTTAAAATATGAATACATGTTTACACTTACAAAATAAACAAATGGCAATAACAAGTACAGGTAGATCTTTTCAAAAAAAAAAAAAAATACAGGTAAATGGTATGTTTGAACTACATTTATTTACGGCTTTACCCTTTTACCCCTTGAGTAAGTTCGTGCAAAACCTACTAGACAAAGGTTATTGTTGATGCCTAAATCTGGCATTTAGGTCAACTGGTAAAATTTGTATCGGGAACGAGAACCTGCAAGATAGAAAAACGCTAGACACCGGTGTGGTGCGAGCCACGTCGCCTCTGATGCCTAAGTCAGATGAGGAGTAAAGTATTAGACTAGTTTAGTAGTCCAGGGTTGATTCCAACTTACCTCTTTGTTGCTCCTCCTTCCCTTTTGTAGGCCGAGACCTCTTCGCCCGCTCTCCCGCTTTTCGAACTCCCCTCTCATCCACGATTCCCCATCTTCCCGTAGGAACCGCATAAGCTGACCTCGTCTTTCGAATCGGGGATGGGCCCGATCCCCTCTTGGTAGGCCCGAGTCGGGGATGGGCCGCTGGACTTATCATGGGCCTAGAGCGGCCGAAGTGGGGGCATGTCCACTAAATTCCGTGGGGTTTTTATTGGGCTTTCGAGGCTTTACCTTGGGCTTCATCTCAGACCCGGGAGCTTTAACCTGGACTCTTGGTGTTCCTCATTGGTCCCTAGGTGTTCCCCATTGGTCCCTAGGTGCTCCTCATTGGTCCCTAGGTGCTCTCCATTGGTCCCTGGAAGCTCCCCATTGGTCCCTAGGTGCTCCCCGTTGGTCCTCATTGGTCCCTAGGCGTTCTCCTTTGGTCCTCTGGTACTCCCCTTTGGTCCCGAGGTGCTCTCCATTGGTCCCTAGGTGCTCCCCGTTGGTCCCCAGATGGTCCCCATTGGTCCCTAGGCGTTCCCCTTTGGTCCCTAGGCGTTCCCCTTTGGTCCCTAGAGGCTCTCCATTTGTCCCTAGGTGGTCCCCAGGTGCTCCCCATTGGTCCCTAGGTGCTCCATATTGGTCCCCAAGTGCTCTTCATTGGTCCACTTGGTCCCCTGGTGCTCCCCTTTGGTCCCGAGGTGCTCCCCATTGGTCCCCTGGTGCTCCCCATTGATCCTCTGGTGCTCCCCTTTGGTCCCGAGGTGCTCCCCATTGGTCCCCTGGTGCTCCCCTTTGGTCCCAAGGTGCTCCCCATTGGTCCCCTGGTGCTCCCCTTTTGTCCCGAGGTGCTCCCCATTGGTCTCGAAGTGCTCCCCCTTTGGTCCCGAGGTGCTCCCCATTGGTCCCCAGGTCCTCCCCATTGGTCCCCTGGTGCCCTCCATTGGTCGCCAGGTGCTCCCCATTGGTCCCTTGATGCTCCCCATTGGTCCCCTGGTGCTTCCCCATTGGTCCCCTTGTGCTCCCCTTTGGTCCCTTGGTGCTCCCCTTTGGTCCCGAGGTGCTCCCCATTGGTCCCCTGGTGCTCCCCTTTGGTCCCGAGGTGCTCCCCATTGGTCCCCTGGTGCTCCCCTTTGGTCCCGAGGTTCTCCCCATTGGTCCCTAGGTGCTTCCCATTGGTCCCCAAGAGCTCTATATCGACTATTCCCGAGCCCATTTAGATTGGGCCTTAACAAACTATCCGACCCAAGTATTTTGCAAATCCTCCTACAACGCTGCCCCCTGCTTCCAAGGTTGTGCTCGAGTGTCGTGAGTAGGAAAGCTTGGGAGCATGCTACATTGGGGCGGATAGAAGCTCGTCCAGCTATCGTAGAGCTTCCTCTGTTGGAACCAACTCTGAGGTAGTGATGTGCCTGTAGGACTTTTGGTTACTCCATTGGTGGTTTGGTGTTGGAAATATCCTTATCCCATTCTCAAAAACCTATATAAGGAGGAGTTCTTCTCATTCCATCTTCACTCCCATTTTCCTTTCTAAGGTATTCATTTGCTTCTATTTTCTTTTTCCTTGTCTTTCATTTTTATCTTGTTTATTTATCGTAATCAATATGAGTTCTGACTCAGATTATGTATGTGAGGATGAAACACGAGATTTTGAGGGTTTAGTTCCTTTCTTCGAGTGGGTTTAGCTCCCCATGTCCCCTCGATGTGAGTTCTAATATGTCCGAATGCCGATTGTCAAAGATCCGAGCGGTCTATGACTTTCCTCCTGACATCTTAACTCGTCTTCCTGCTTCTCATGAGTTAGCCAGCTCTCCTCCGGAGGGCTAGGTGGCGGTGTATGCTGACATGTTGAGGAGGGGCGTCCGATTTCCTATGGTGCCGGCCCTCGGAGAAGCATTGAGCATGCTTGGTCTTGCTCCCGCTCAACTTACTCCCAACTTTTGGACGGTGTTCTTTGGGTGTCACGTTTTATGGAGTGATGTAGGGATGAGGGGGAGTTTCGGTGCTTCTAACTTCTGGTCACTATACCGAGCAAATCGTCACTAGGACAGAAGGATAGGATACTACCTAGCTCCACGCCCTCCTTGTTCCCGTCAGCTCATTTCTACCCCTGACACTCCTAGTGGGTGGCGAGCCAAATGGTTCTTTGTTGGAGGGTCGTGGAAAGAAATGTGTCATCGCTTTGGTTTTGACATCCCGACCAAGTACCGGGAAAGAGGTAAGCTTCCCACCTTGGCCGGGGTTGGTTAGTTTGTATGGCATCTTACTTTAAGTCTTTTTCTTGTTCATTTTTCAGTGAAGCATAAACTTCGAGCGCGGGCCGAGGTGGAGGATTTCTTGGTACGAGTCTTAGCTTTTGCAGACCACCAGAGAGAGGGTGCGAAACTTATCACTCTTCGTTCTCTTAGTGCTTGCCACCTCCTTCCGAACACAGGTCCACCCTACATTTCTCTTTGTTCCAGTGACCGTTTCAAGAGGCTGCCGATTATTTCTTCTCCTTTGTAGGTACCAACATGGAGGGTGATAACTACACCAACACTGATGGGGAAGAGAGATTTGACCTGATGGTTTGCCCTGCGTATCCTACCCAATTCGTGGTGGAAGACCTCATCTTGGATACCACTATCACCGACATGTTTGGCGGCCAGACCGTCATGACCCTGGAGGGGCGGAGTCTGATCCTGACCGAAGCGAGATGGGCTATGAGCGCCCCAGCCAGCGCCCTCGACGGGATTCGCCGCTTCGAGCTGCGTCATCGGCGAACTTAAACTTTGGACTGTCTAGGGGGCCATACACCACTACCTCTAATGCGGTTGAATCTTTGACCGTGGCTATGCAATCCTGGAATGGGGTTCAAGCAGCATCCCAACCGCCGAGCAACACCGACCCTCTTTACTCTATCGATCAAGGTTTTTGGTTCATGCAATCGGTACGTAGTTTTTACTTTAGTGTACAGTGTTTTGCGCTTCTTGCTTAGTGACTCCCTATTTGACCTTGTACTTGTTCTGAACAGTCTTTCTTCCACCTGGCTCGTGGAGTTCGTGCGGTGCCAACATAGTTGGTCCATATTCGCTCAACTTGTGAGGACAGTAATGCCTCTACTCAGCTGCGAGCTGAGCTGGCAACTGCTTTGGAAGCTCAACGGAGGGTTGAGACCTCTTTACAAGCTGCAAATGCCAAACTGGCAGTCACGGAGAAAAACTGGTCACCACGATGGCGTGTCTCTCGACCACGAATAGGGATTTGAAGAAGGCGAGATCTTCGATCGAACGCCTTATCCGTGAGCTGGAGACTGTAAAGAACCAATGGAACAATGCAGCTTACCTTGCTGAGGCAGTCAAAACATCCCCGGCCTTTCGTGTGCTTCAGAGAGAGGCGGTTCGGAAGGGGGTCGCGTGGGCTTCTAAGCAAATTCGCCAGCATCCGGAGTTAGGGTCTACCAACGTGCTACCAAGCTTCGACCGTGCTTGGGAGAGGAACTATCCGTCCTCCAGCGCTCCGGTTAGCTCTTTCAATTCATGCTCTACTGTTGTTCTTACTTCGCCTAATAGTGGAAACTCCGTTCTTCCTGTTCACGTTCCTTATACTTACGAGAGATTTTTCCCGGGTGTGCTGGAAAGCGACGAACCACTGAGCAGCAGGGACCCGCGACATTCCTTCCGGAGGTCCCATTCTGGCGCATCGGGGTCAAACGAGCAAGGTGGTATACTCTAGATGGTTCGAGGAGGTCTTGCTGTGCCCGCATGCCTATGTTGGTGGATGTGGTTAGATATCGTTGTGTTATGATGGTGAACTATCTTGTTGCAGCGACACTCCTGTGGTGGTGGATGCGACTTTCTATCTTTATGTTATTCTGTTGTACCATCTCGTTGTAACCACGCCTCTTTGGTGGTGGATGTGTTCTTCTATCTTTATGTCATTCTGTTGTATTACTGTTGTTTCGAATATATGAAATATTTTCTTATTCCTTCACGTTGCGTGATTTATTTTGGTACTTGATTTGGGTTTTATCGTACTAGGGTCGCCTAAGACCGTGGGTTGGCAGTTTTATGCCACCAAGGACTCTTAAGAGCCACGGTCTTAGGCGACCCTAGTAAGATAAAACCCAAATCAAGTACCAAAATAAACCCCGCAA
>JBBMEF010000014.1:9675097-9698313 GCA_037832685.1 Sicyos baderoa | reverse complement strand
TCTGCATGTAGTTGGGCTTAGTGCCTTAAGTTATTTTGAGATTGTTTCTGGATTCTTTTCTAATGATTGCATAATAATATTGTTTTGAATTCTGGCCAGTTTGCTAAAGTATTTGCTTAAGTATGATCAATAAAGTAATTTTGTTTTAACTCGAATCCAGTTTATAGTCTTGTATGTTGATTTTAAAAGTTTTTAATTCATGCAAAGTTAGTAAAGATCTAGGTTTAGGACCTATAGGAGGTCGGGTCTTTACACACTTGGGGTGCCCCCTAAGTGTCCAAGATCAGCTTAGCGAGCTGATCATTTAGCCAAGAGTTAGAGACTTTTGAAGGTTGGGGTTATGTTGATAACCCGGTTGGAGGTTTGTTGGTTGCTTGTATTGCATGTATGCTAGGATGTTAGATGATGTGATATTTGAGTGGTTTACCCCAGTTGGGGGGTTCTTATTGAGTATTGTTTTACTCGCCCTTATTATGTGACTTTTCCACAAAGTAACTTGGGACAACACCAAGACGACTAGAGGAGGAGCAGATGGATCATCAGAGTCCACTACTTAGAATATTTTTATTGTTGTCATTTATTCAACATGTAGGATAAGGATTGAGCTTCCATTCAATTTCATTGTTTGAAATGTTTTAAATAATCTCTTGCTAAAGGCTTAGAACTTGATTTATGTGTTTCTTTGGAAACGGTTAAGTTTTGATAAATGCATTTGAATTCTTGAAATTTTTGTTATTACGATATTTATAATTATATTGAAGTCATGCATGTTGAGTATGAACCGAGTCTAGGATGGTTTTAGAAGTCGGGTTCTTACAAAATTGGTCAACCTGAAAAGTTGGGTTGATCCAAAAAAATTATTCAACCCTACTCAAACCAGACCATTTACACCCCTAGTTATACCCCAAAATCTATCAAAACACTTATGAAGTGTGGGATATGATAGTTGATGGGTGGTTTCAGTTGGAGCTTTGTTTCTCCAATTTGATTAAGATCATGTACAAAAAACTTACTTTCTATTACTACTAGAAAAGTGGGATTCCATTACTCTTCTCTAAAGAAAAATTTGAGGGAAAAAAAAAGCGTCATTAATGATGAAAAACACGGAGAGGCCTATTTTCAATTGTGTTCGAGCTTGGAATGTTGTGATTTTATAAATATTTTTTGTACCATATAAATAGTTATAGAAAACTTAAAAAAAAAAAGCACCGCACATTCTAAACCTATCTCTAGCACGAAGAACTCTGGCATCGCATCTCTGAACCCAGCCTAACCCTCACCCTTCTTCTTCACGAACGCTAGAATTTCATCGGCCGCCTCTGGGTTTTGTCTAGAATAGAACGTCCGCAACAACTTCAAGTTTCCATTTTCCTTGCACCTCTAATTTTGGGTTCCTTTAATTTTCAGGTTAGTTTTTTTAACACTTTTATTTGACGAATTGAGTTTCTAATTGGTGAGGTTCTTGTTGTTTGGATGAAATTCAAGTAAAGATAGAGTAAACCATTGAATATGAAAAAAAGGGGTTGGAGGATTTGGGTTTAAACTATTCCTCGTTCCACCGGGGAGTGCTCTCTTTTTCTTTCACAACCTAGATGCGCTTTCAACTATTCCTCATATCTTTCTTTTCTTTCTCACTATTTGGATGCACGCGAGTGCTTTGGTATGCAGAACTTTGTATTTTGGTAACATAAAATCCTAGGTTCCTCGCTAGTTTTTACTGTTTTAAATGGTATTTTGTTTTAAGTAAAACTTGGGAGCCAATAAAATCTACGTGACATCATTGGGTGCCACAAAATTTTTTCTAATTTTTAATTAACTCTCTTAATTAAAAGGAATTTTTTTTGTGGCACCAATAACGCCATATACCTAAAAGGTAGGGCTCTCCTACACATAATGGGTAGGGAGAGTTTTACTCTTTTGTTTTTGTTTTTGTTTTCTTCTTCTTCTTGTTCTAAAACAACAAGAGCTTTGTATTTTTTTTAGTTTTTACTTTTGGCGTGTTTGTTGCCTCCAGATTTGTTGTTGCTTATGGTTCAATTGGAAATTTCTGCATACGAATTGCCTTCTTGTTTTCAATTCTTTGATGGTTTGTTGTTGTTTTGAAAAACCAAAAACAAGAAACCAAATGGTTATCAAACGGGGCCTCAGTTTCCAATAATAAAAAAATAATAATAAATAAAATGCTATGTTGGTATTCCTGGACTAATAACTTCAGCCTTGAATTCAATTTGGTTCCTCCTAATTAGGGATTGGATTGTATCATATAACTCAATTTATGCACTTTCATTGTTTACCAGGGATGTAAATATATATTATTTATTTATTTATTATATATATATATATATATATATATATATATCATTAGGAATCATAGTTTCGTCTCTATTGTTTCAATTGACCCTCATTTTGTAATCCCTTTGTTTTGTTATTCTTATGTAATCTTAGAGTTTTTCCATTTTTGGTTTGGAAATTAATATTCATTTCTTTATCATCTTGGTTTCTTGGGTAACGTTCTTTTATGGGAAATGGTAGGATTTGGCTAATTTTGAGGAAATAATGGGGGCATGACTAATTTATTTTAGACTTTAAATGAATGACTAATCTAAATTTCAGGAGAAGAGATATATATTGTGTTCTCAAACCACCCTCACTTATGAAATTAACAAAACATTAAATTAAAGAAAAAATGGAATATTTTTTCTAAATATAAGCCTAAGCCTAAATTTAATTATTGTATTTTTTTTTCTTATATTTGAGCATAACTAATCACTTATTATTTTATAGTATTTTAAAAATAAAATAATAATAATAATAGGTAGTTACTAACAATTTCAAGATTTGAGAGATAGACTAAAGAAAAAATTTAAAAATGAAAATCATATACGACTGCAAAACAAAAAAGTTTTTATAATAATAGTAAACCAACATATGCACCATAAATTCACATTTAATTAAAGTTGTCGATCACGGTGTACAAAATATATACATATGCAATAGTAACCAATATATGTAATATTATTATAACATGATATGTATAGTATATGTGTCAACAACGTCTAACTTATGTAAAAAAAAATTGAAAAACACGTTATTCATCTAATATATACAAAGTGACAACACTAACAACTAATATATGCGTCAATATTCTGTATAGAATAGGTGCCAACATGAATTCTTTTAGATATAAAATACGTGTCTAATATATGCAAAAACAAAAAAACAAAAGCAAAAATAAAATAAACAAAACAAAATCTCAATCAAGTAGGAATTTGATTTTAAATGTTAATATCTATAAAAACCCACCGTCATTAGAGAGATTTGGAAGTTTGCAACGTAAAAAATGTAGCGTCAAAAGAGATTTTAAAATCTTAACAAGTTCCTTTCGAAGTCTCAAGAATTGAAACCCAACGAAATTCATGCATTTCTCTTGCGGTTAGATTTTTCAACGCAAAGCTATCATCAATCCCAAATGTGGTGGAGGGTTTTTGCGGGGTTGTTCAACGAGAAGAAAAAATCAAAATGAACTTTTCATCATTTTAAAGATGGATATTTAAGGCGATTATAAAACTCAAGCTTAGGTACTATTCTCAACCATTTTTTAACTAAGAATTAGCCAGATTTACAATAATCACATCAACCAACAAGAATATGTAAACTTATGGGAAGATGAAGTATAGTTATATTTTAAACATTAACAACAAAATTTCTAAATTAAGTATAAAGTTTTTAAAAATTTTAAAATCCATGATTTTATGGTAATTTATCATTATTTAAATTAATTATGTTTGATTAACATTTTAGAATTAGTTAGATTATTTTAGATTTTGTTAAAGTTAGTTATAAATAATCTAATTAAAAATAGATTGAAAAGAAATTTTATGAAAAATAGGAGAGGTATAATGGTAAACTACTTTCTATATTAAGAATTAATTAAAATTAAAAATAAAAAAAAGACACAGATTTCAAGTCTACGGATCTTTAGCCACGTTCCTAATTAATTTAGAGATTCTAGCCATTTTCCTAGTTGTCAATTCTTTTATATTGTATGTATGAGATGTTGTCTGTAATTTTGGGCTTCTTTTTGGTACTAGGAATTCTGGTTGCTGGATTTTTCCCTATTGTGTAAACTTCTTAATTTTCTTAATTTGAGGGTTGTTTTGGCATGTTTGTGTTTGAATGAACCGAAATAAACTATTTGAAATTGAAGTTTTAAATTGGGATAGAGTTAAAGAAGGAAGAAAAATGCATTTATTGGTGTTAAAATTATGTTAGTGAGTTATAGTAATGATTTCCAAACAATTTTTATGAAATTGTTATGTTAATTTTGCCTAATTGATAGTGGTTCTTAGGATCACAAATGATTATAATTATATTTATAATCATAGTTGAATCAGTTATGACATTAGTTTTTTGTCATGGTTAATTCATTTATGACTATTTATTTATGTCATGTAATCAAATTGTATAACACTTTTTTGTACCAATTTACAAACTATTTTGTTTATACTTTTACCTGTCAAGAAATATTTATGAAACGCAACCACAAATCTAAACAAAAAATGTTTCAAAAAATATCA
This sequence comes from Sicyos baderoa, assembly GCA_037832685.1. Taxonomy (NCBI): domain Eukaryota; kingdom Viridiplantae; phylum Streptophyta; class Magnoliopsida; order Cucurbitales; family Cucurbitaceae; genus Sicyos; species Sicyos baderoa. Next base: position 9,693,736 of record JBBMEF010000014.1, on the reverse strand, counting down.
TTTAATATATAACTTAAACAATTTGTACATTACACTTGAACAAAAAAATTTCATAGCCATAATAATACACTTGATAATCCTTAAAATGTCTACAAAGTTTTTAAAACTAGAAAGTTTACATCACAAAGAGTCCATTATATCCTATGCGAAGTATACGTGGGTTGACAACTAGCATAATAACGATAGATGCAAACAATCTTCACTTTAAACAAAGTACCTACATAATATAGAAATAAAATTGTAAATTAGAAGTTGTAATGGAGAATATAAGTATTCATAATTTTCCAACAAAGGATTTTGTTCCTTTACTTCCCTCGTGTGTGCAAAGAACACATGGGGCAGAGGGTTACTACTTATTACTAACACTTCAACTCATCAAATCATGCAAAATCGATATTAGCTTGAAAATTGTAAATTAGAAGTTGTAATGGAGAATATAAGTATTCATAATTTTCCAACAAAGGATTTTGTTCCTTTACTTCCCTCGTGTGTGCAAAGAACACATGGGGCAGAGGGTTACTACTTATTACTAACACTTCAACTCATCAAATCATGCAAAATCGATATTAGCTTGAAAATTGCAAGAAGAGTTCCAAGCAAAATCATTATGAACTAATAAATCCACTAGATTGTGCTAAAGTCTGAGATACTTTTCAAGAGTATAACTATAGTGACATGATGTATAATATAGATACCAAGAAGTTACGCGTTCAAATATCTATGCCCTAAATGTTGTTGAATAAAAGAAAATGGAACCCTCGGTAATAGGATCATATTAACCTTCAAACCAAAAAAAAAAGAAACAAAATATCTACTTATGAAAACAATAAAACATAAAAGTAGTGTCAGAAAGGGAAAATTTATACTAACTTGCATCTTGTTATGAAATGTGGCAAATTTATACTAACCTACAAATTTTTAGTAAGTTTTGTTGGGTGGCTGATTAAATTGGAAGGGTGTGATTGTAATAACTTTTCTAGACGCTTACTAAACTTATTCTCACAAAAACTATGATTGTAACTCATATAATTTGAGGAACTTATTCAATATCACATAACAAACAATTAATTGGCAAACCCATAACTTGGAAACCTCAAAAGTTACACAATTCCATGAATAAGTGTGAAGTAACATCCACAATTGCAACAATGAAATACAATATTGGGGAGCACAAAGTGATGAGCATCTAGTGAAAAGATTGAATGGTTTGACTATTGGAAGTGAAACAAATTTCAACCGGAAAAACAATCCAAATGTTTTTATGCAAGTTTAGAAATGGTTCATTCAACTTCAAGCAAGTGCCCTAAAAATCATGTTCAATGTTCAAAGGGAATTATAGAAGAGGATTCAAATGTAAATACTAAGAGAAAAATTAATCCATACTAGATAAAATAACAAACCTGGACTAGAAGTTGAAAGATTCCAATTAGTGGAAGCAAGTATACAAGAACATCTTGAATTAAAATGAGAAGAAAACTTAAGAGTTCATGTTCGGAAAGATGCCATAGAAACAAGAATGGTAATTACAAAATAGTGATCATTACAAATGAACAACAAACCTTGAACATCTCCCTGAAGCACACCAAAGTCTTCCAAATATCTAAAAGTCATGATCAAAATTGTGTCATTACTAGATCAACAATGACTATCGATAAGTGTCATTAATTGATAAACCGTGACAATTATTATGTGACGTTATTGAATCAACCATGACTAAAAACAACCATCATAATTGGTTAGTTGATGACACCACTGAATTGTCGTTATTACTGTCGCAATGACTCTGTATATATGTCATTAATAGTTCTTCAATGACTAGAAATGTGTGTAATAATTTGTGTTTCCATGACTCTTTTACCAAAGAGTCATGGTTGAGACTTTTATAACACCGAATACAACGACTCTTAATATGAGTTATAAAAGGTCCTCATGACTACAGTTTTTAGTCATTATATGTGGCTTTTGTAGTATTGTATGTAGATTTAACACTGTTGTTGACTTTTCACATTTGTATAGTTAATTCGACTTGCGGAGAACTCATTGTAAGAAGCAGTTGTAATGATGGTTTTCGTTAATGAAATAGGTTGCCATGAGTACACACAAAATAACATAGATAAATTAAAAAAAGTTAATGTTTAAGTGTATTTTCTTTGTAAAAGTATCAAATGTTGTCATGAGTACACACAAAATAACGTACATAAATACATTTTTATAATGTTCTTATTAGAGAATATGGGGTTCCACCTAAGTGTCCAGGATCAGCTTAGCGAGCTGGTCATTTAGCCAAGAGTTAGAGACTTTCGAAGGTTAGGGTTATGTTGATAACTCGGTTGGAGGTTTGTTGGTTGCTTGTATTGCATGTATGCTATGATGCTAGATGATGTGATATTTTAGTGTTTTACCCCAGTTGGGGGTTCTTATTGAGTATTGTTGTACTCACCCTTATTATGTGACTTTTCCACCAGGTAACTTGGAACAGCACCGAGACGACTAGAGGAGGAGCCGATGGATCATGGGAGTCCGCTGCTTAGAATATTTTTATTGTTGTCATTTATTCAACATGTAGGAAAGGGATTGAGCTTCCATTCAATTTCATTGTTTGAAATGTTTTAAATAATCTCTGGTCAAATGCTTAACTTGATTTATGTTTTCTTTGGAAACAGTTAAGTTTTGATAAATGCATTTGAATTCCTGGAATTTCTGTTATGGCGGTATTTATAATTATAATGAAGTCATGCATGTTGAGTATGAACCCAGTCTAGGATGGTTTTAGAAGTCGTGTTCTTACAAAATTGGTCAACATGAAAAGTTGGGTTAGTCCAAAAAAATCATTCAACCCTACCTAAACCGGACCATTTACACCCCTAGTATTCAGTTATACCCCAAAATCTATCAAAACACTTATGAAGTATGAGACATAGTAGTTTATGGGTGGTTTTAGTTGGAGCTTTGTTTCTCCAATTTGATTAAGATCATGTACAAAAGACTTGCTTTCTATGTAGGTTTGACACTGCTGTTGGCTCTTCACATTTGTATAGTTACTTCGACTTGCGGTGAACTCATTGGAAAAAGAAGTTATAATGATGGTTTTCGTTAATGAAATAGGTTGCTTTCAAAAAATTAAAAAAAGTTAATATTTAAGTGTATTTTCTTGGTAAAAGTATCAAATGTTGTCATGAGTACACCCAAAATAACGTACAGAAATACATTTTTATGATGTTCTTATTAGAGAATATGGGGTTCCACCTCAAAATCAGTTGGTGATGAGATGAGTAGTCCATTGATCGGTTGACACTGATCGAATTAATAAGTGAAAATCTCGTCGAATATTGTACTTTAAATGCGATATTCTGAGCATTCAACAGTTAACATGCAAGGATACATGGCCAATCATAGTTAAGTGATAAATAAAGTCATTCTCCACATGGACTGGTTTATCTAAATAAGTGTTATGTGAAAAGTCAAAAGGAAGAAAGTAAAGGAGATTTTTGGCGATATATTGATTTGTACTAAACTTAAAGGTAAATAACATACGAATGCGACAAAAATGCTAAAACCACTAATGAATAATAATAACAGAATACTAAGAAAGCGTTTATGATAGAAATGCTAAAACAGATGTTGAAAGTAGGAAAATAACTTCGATGAGATGATAGGTTCGGGTTAAGGGGGTTTTGAGTGTGATTAACATGCATCCAAGGTGAGAATATGGTGAGAACAAGACTCAGTACAACATGAGATCTAAAGCTCTCTCTCAAGACGCATTCATTCTCTTCGGACTTGACCTCTCGAGTCTAAACTCGAAGCTAATAACCATGGAATGCGCACTAGTGAGGCGACTACCTCTAGCCTCCCTCTTTAACATGTAGGAGATCCTAACACTGAAACTAATGGACATCAATAGTATATCTCTAATATTTCTTTCTCTCGAGACAAAAAGACTAGTAAACATGAATGGATGACCAATCGAAACATGTTTTTAGTTAAAATGTCTATTATGTCTTAGCCCAACATTCCCCTGCTCACCCGAGACACATATATCACACACTCATCCCTCAACCCTCAACCCTCACTATATGTCTTTAGCTCATACTCATAATGGAAAGAACAGAAACAGAAGAAAGGAATGCCGTAACCATCATGCAACAGAAAACTTGTAAACAATAATAAGAATATAAACATAATGATATCGATAATGAAATAGAAGTAAATAAAATCTATCTTAAACACAAAATGCCTAGAAACAATAAGCAACGAAATCAAGTTTTACAAAACTAAAGTTATTGTAACTGAAAATAAAGATAAAAAGGGAAGAAGAAAGCTTAAGAAAATCTCCAAAGGTCTCCAATGATGCTCCTCCAAGCTCCTTGTGAAAACCCACTACTCTATTACAATAAAACTAGCTACATCTAAGAACGAACTAAAGAAAACAAGAAGAAAAGTGGTAAGAAAGTTGCTGGAATTTCTAGAGAAGAAAATGAAAGATATGGCCAAAAGAAAGCTTCCAAAAAGAGGCTCAAATGAGGCTAGAGTTTCATGCTTTTCATCACTCATTTGAATGTCTAGGTCATATATGATCAAGGGCCAAGATTAAAAGATGAAAAGCATATGTTTCCCCATCAAAATAGGTCATTTTGACATATGTCCGAGGGGACAAACGCGTCTACAGCCTCTGCTCCATCTAACAAGTGCGTATAAATTTTGCTTGTTGCAGGAAAACTATTACTTCTTCGAGCGAATGCTGAAGCCAAGGGCGCGCTCTTGAAATGACTATTCTTCACTTCAATTCAACTCCTCTGATTTAGGCAAGATTCAACATCCTCGGCAACTAGGAACCTTGAAAAGATAACAACAAAATAACAAGACAAGGGGTTCCTGAAATGGGTTCACGAATGCTAAAAACGTACACATTTTGATATAAAAACTCTTTGTTTCTTAATAATTCTAATCCAATGATCATTTACTATATGCACTGTATTTTATGTGTATTTCTCTATTCTAAGGTGATTCTATTTATCAAAATAAGACAATAATGCATAAATCTCTATTGAAAATACCTTATTGGAAGACTAAATAACTCTCTAATTGAGAGTTAACATCCATCTACCTTATAAACATTAAGAATTATCATCACCTTACCAATGTGAGATTATCAACATGCCCCTTTGATAACTCTCAAGAATTGAGAGTTAAAGTAGGAAAATAAGATATATTTTGATATGAATTTGCTAATATTTAATAAAATTAGCATGAACTTTCGCTCTATTATATCAATGGTTCGCCTAAGCGAACAATCCTATAGTTTTCTGAGTAGGATGCATTTTAGAAGTTTGGTTGTAGCAAAAGTGCTTGATTGTGTGCAATTATATTGTGTTGAAGGATTTAATTTTCTTTTTAACTGTCTACAGTGAACTTAATGAAGCAAAGCGAAGTTCAAGCATGAAGGGAAGTTTACCAAAGCGAACATAGGGAAGCTCATCTTGACGAAGGTGTTCGTTATAACAAAGTGTCACGAAGCCAAACACACCTCGTCTCAATATTCAACGAAGTCAACCAGACGAAGTAACACTTCGTCAGCATGAAGCCAACGAACCAGAACCCAACGAAGTAACCATTGACATTGTTTCACTTTGGCGAAACTAAACGAAGCTACCCCTGGCGAAGGAACTGGTCCCAACTTGGACAACTTTTGCAGAGGTGGATCGTGGAGCAGAGAATGTCAGTGATCCCAAGCCGACAATGGTTCGTGCGAGCGGAAACTTTACTAGTCCCCATAGACGCGTGTCAAGGATCCGAGATATGCTGATCAATCTCAGCCGTTGCACGTGAGATCGTGGAGCAGAAGTTGTCGCGCAAGTGCTGGCTATAAAAGGAGTCGTTCCCCTTCGTCGGCGTTTCTTCTTTTCCAGTTTTCGTAGTTTAGTTTATAGAAGTAGTGTAGCCGGAGTTGCAGAGTTCGTCGGAGCTAAAGAGGAGCTGTTGAGAGACATCTCCGACCAGGCTTCTTCTAACTTTGTTCCTATGTTTATTGCTTTCTTTACTTTCGCCTTAGCATAGCTTGTAGCGAATACTTTTACACGCTTTCAATGAAATTATTTCCATGCTTTTCTATTGTTTTGCCTTTAATTTCTTGTATGAGTAGCTAGTAAGTTCGTTGGAAGGAAGTAGGCAAGTAGGGAAGTTTCGCCTAAGCCAAACTTCTAGTTACGAAGATTATTATGCATGTTGTGTAGTTTTATTTCGTCTTCGAGAGAAGCATATGTGATAGAGCGAAGTTGCATGTTATAACACTAGGTTTTGCTAAGTTCTGCTTGCATGTAAAACGAATGCTTAGAGATAAGGTTCGCCTGGTGCTGTGTTGCTTGGTTTAGCGAGTTTGAGTTCGAGAGAACCAAACGAGGAGCTTGAGAAAGCCAACTTCTAGAGCTCGGGAGAGCCAAAGAGAAGCACGCAATGTATCCTGGTGGTTGATGTGTTGTTCACTTAGTTATAGTGTTTGAGTTCGAGAGAACCAAACCAGGAGTTCGTGAGAACCGCTTCTAGAGCTCGAGAGAGCCAAGAGAGTAGCGAACGATGTTCGCGTTTAACCTGTGAGGTTTCGTCTAAGCGAAACCACCCGAAAAGTCTTATTCCCTTCCAATGTTTGTTTTATCTTTATTTTACTTAGTTTAATCTCATTTCCACCTTCAAAACATTCGTTACTCAACTCTCTTAATTTCGCTTGAGCATAAGTTTAACTTTTCCCTGTGGAGATGACCTTTACTTACATTAAAACTTGCTACAACAAGGACTGTGTATACTTGCACATTTCTTAGAGATTCACACACTTTCACTAGATCAGAGAAGAGTTTCGCTTAAGCGAAACTGGCATTGGCACGTCATCATCCTCTATCCATTATCCTTCATTTATTTATATTTAAAATATCGTGATGTGAATTTTCCGTACACCCCTCGAGATGGTGCCTCTTTTTATTGGACCGTATACTCGTTTGGGCTTAATAGACTTTGATATCATATAAGAGAATATGTAGTTTCACCTCAAAACCAATTGATAATGAAGAGGTTAAACCTATATCTCTTTTATATTGATGTTGGACAATCCACTTTTTCAATGTCTCTCACACTTTCCAATGTGGAACAATTGTGAGATCCTAACAATTCTATCTTTTAAACTTTCTAATCAAACAAAAAATTATGTAACCCTTATCCGTTCCCAACCTTATTATCATGTCTATGTCTTCGATCTAAATAAGTCGATAAGCTTAAGAAACCAAAAATTTTAACTTTGTGAAAGGTAATACATATTCTACTCATTCGCATAAAAAAATAGCATTTTGACTTCTATTTTTTACTTTGATGAAAGATATAGCAAGTGTTCTACACATGTTAATAAACAAATAAAGGTTAACTTTGATTGGCATAAAAATGAGTCGTCGCAAAGAAAACATATGTTAGGAATTTTTTTTTTTTTTTTTAAATCCCATTTATAAGAAAGCATAAAATGTGTTTTTAATTGTTTTTTTCTAAGATTCCGATATTAAAAAAACGCAAAAGACATCTTAACATTTGTAAAGTATCTTATTTTTCTTATAATAACTTTTGAGATGGATGTCTCTTTTAATTTGGTTCCAACATGTTAGCAAGAAGATACAAAGAACCCAAAAACATCCGAGTCAGCTGATCCTAATGGATTTGCCACAACATTTTGTTTTTATTTCTATGAGGATGGATTTGAAGATGAGCCAATTGAGAAGGAGATTCTGCCAACAAATCAACCAACCCCCTCCAGAAAAATAACACTTCAAATTTCCTTAAAAATTATTTCATAAAAGAAGAAAACTTTGATAAATATTTATTAATATACCTTACTTTTCTGTTATAAACTTATTTCTTGTCAAGTTAAAATTAAAAATGTTATAACATATATAATGTGTAATAAATTGTAAAATAGTAATACAAAAGTTTTGATGTAAAACATGTTCATAAATTAATGATTTAAACTATTAAATTTAGTTTCTATGGTTTTTTAAAAAGCATAATATCTATAATTTTAAATGTCAGGGATAATCTTATTGAATATGCTATTTGGTACCGAATGGGTTGGTAACGCGATTGATTATCTGGTTCGATGTTATTTCATTTCCACTCCACGATCACATTTAATCTTTGGAATCGGTATTTGTAATCTTCTTCTCTCCATTAATATTAAAAAAAGTGCTATTTAGCAAAGATTTATCTAATTATATATGAAAGAAATTATATTTCTTAAAATCTCAATAACTAAATTTCTAAGCTAAAGTAGGTTGAGCCTCTTGGAATAACTGATATCTATTTTCGATTAAAAGATTGTAGCAAATAATAATTTTTTTTTAACTTTTTCGACAAATTTATTAATGATGGTTGAAATTCAATGAATTACAACTATTTACTGGTCATATATACATTATCAAACACTAACAGCTTTGTAGTGATTAAATTTCTAGATTTGTTTGTTTAGAAATTAGGCGTTCAATTCAAGATATTTATTTATCAATTAATTCCGAGGGAGTGTTTGATATGAAGGGGAAGAAAAGGTTTGAGGTAGGAATTATATTTTCCCTCTTTCTTGGATAGAGGGGTAAACTATAACCTTCACAAACATCTTGCTTGGTTAGAGGGGTAAATTATACCCCTCACAAACATCAATCACTTTTAACCTTATTTATTTCAAATGAGGTACTTCACTCTAACTTCTCATAATAAATAAGATTTTTTTTTTTTTTTATCACTTTTACTACCAACCACATTTGACAATTCATATCAAATAAAGTTTTATCTCATTTAAATCACTAACCCTTCAAAACTCTTCCCCTATCTTCATACCAAATGCATAGTTAATTACAAGTTACTTTAATATAAGTTAAGATCCATCGAATGAGTCGATAGTACAGTTAATTATATCTTGATTGATGTTAATCCATTTCAACTCACAGCCACAGGTTCGAGCCCAAAAGCTTATAAATTATTAATGTATCTAACAAATTGTAGCATTTCTTTAAAATTTTAATATAGCCTGCCCTCCTCTCATCTTTAGTAAACTCATCACTTGAACAGCTCTTAGATATATTTCTTCTGAGATTTTTATGTAGGTTGTTGCACTAGTATAAGCTTTGGTCAAGTTTTTTACACTCTTGACGAAATTTTCGTACTTTACATCTTTTGCACGTAAATATTTAAGACAATCTTAGATAACTTACTCCAAGTTGAAGAATTCAATCATTTTTAATGGATGCAACACACTCGTCAACGATTACAAATAATAACTCATTTTTAATCTTGTCATCAAGAGGCATACAAAGCCGCTGCCTAAATTGTAAACCTCCATCCAAAGCCATCTTCTACAAAAAAAAAAAAAAAAAAAAATCTAGATTTTTTCTAACATTTAAAAAATAAATAAATAACTAAAATATATATTATATATATATAAGACTTGTTTTTCAAAATTGTTACCATTTAAAGTTCACAGATTTTATTTTATTTTTTTTCGGAGTGTGGAAGAAATTTACATCCACTGAAACATAATCTCTAATGCTATTGATTGTGTTCCATACATTTGTACCAAGATCACATTTTTGGTTTGGTTGGCTGTGATTCTCACTTGATCAAAAATGGGATGTCCTTTTCAAACCTAGGTGCGCCGTCATCCACCACTTACCTTCTCTCCCAGATCTCATCCTCTCATTTTCTTTAATTATTCTTCACTTCCAAATAATTGAGATCAAATAGGTGAGTAGCACAATTATTTCATTATTTAATTATAAATCAGTTCCATATCAATGTTATCTCTGAAATTGATATTTGTAATTTTTTCTCTCAATCTGTATTAAAATAAACAATAATAAAATAATAATTCAAGAGAAATATACACATTATATTTATGCATGATATATAGAATAATGTCCACTTATATAATTTAATATAGACCATAATTTATTTTTGTTTATTTTAACTTTTTTATTTTTTAAATTTAAAATCAAATAGCTTGTGGTCCGATATAAACCACAGCATTATTACTTTATATCGAATGCTCGTAAATATTCCTCATAATTGAAAAATAAAATAATCCCACAAAACAGCACAACTTCGTAATATTATATAAGTTATCTTTTCACGTTTACGGAAAAGAGTGAACCTCCCTATATTATCCTCCACCTCATTTCTCCATTCATACATTTCAGATACTGACGCCATAGCCACAGAAGCTTAAGCTTTTCCATTTGGGTTTTCGCTCTCGCTATGGAACGGGCACGGCGGTTGGCGAACAAGGCGGCTCTGAGGCGCCTTGTCTCGGCCTCCAAGCACCACCGTCAAATCGATCCCCCATTGTTCAATTCCTCCCCTGTTTCCTTCACGGCGGCCAGGTACATCTCTTCACTGTCCTCTAATTCATTTGTCTCCAAAGGGGTGAGATCCGATTCGATTCTCCATCGAAATGGGTTTCGAGAAATTGGGTTCCGCTCCATTTCCGTTGAGGCTTTGAAGCCCAGCGACACCTTCCCTCGCCGCCATAACTCTGCCACCCCTGAGGAACAGACCAAAATGGCGGAGCTATGCGGCTTCGACACGCTCGATGCGCTTGTCGATGCCACCGTCCCGAAATCGATCCGGCTCCAATCCATGAAATTCTCTAAGTTTGATGAGGGGTTGACGGAGAATCAGATGCTTGAGCATATGCAGGATTTGGCTGCTAAGAACAAGATTTTCAAATCCTATATTGGGATGGGGTATTATAATACTTTTGTTCCTCCTGTTATTTTGAGGAATATTATGGAGAATCCTGCTTGGTATACTCAGTACACTCCATATCAGGCTGAGATTTCTCAGGGTCGTCTTGAATCTTTGCTTAATTATCAAACTTTAATCACGGATCTTACTGGCCTCCCCATGTCCAATGCCTCATTGCTCGATGAAGGCACTGCCGCCGCTGAGGCTATGGCGATGTGTAATAATATTCTTAAGGGGAAGAAGAAAACCTTTATCATTTCCAATAATTGTCACCCGCAGACCATTGATATTTGTGTTACTCGAGCCGCCGGTTTTGATCTTAAGGTTGTGACGGCAGATCTTAAGGATATTGATTACAAATCGGGGGATGTTTGTGGTGTTCTTGTTCAGTATCCTGGTACTGAGGGGGAGGTGTTGGATTATGGGGAGTTTATTAAGAATGCTCATGCTAATGGGGTTAAGGTTGTGATGGCCACGGATCTTTTGGCCTTGACGGTGTTGAAGCCCCCGGGTGAGTTTGGGGCCGATATCGTCGTTGGATCTGCTCAAAGGTTTGGTGTTCCAATGGGGTATGGAGGTCCTCATGCTGCTTTTTTGGCTACCTCTCAAGAATATAAGAGGATGATGCCGGGAAGAATCATTGGGGTTAGTGTTGATTCGTCGGGTAAACCTGCCCTGCGTATGGCGATGCAGACAAGAGAGCAGCACATCAGGAGGGACAAGGCTACCAGCAACATTTGTACTGCTCAGGTATAAAGATTATAACTCATGTGATTATTTTGTGAAGCATGAATTAGTAAATATGTATGTTGGATTGAGTTTGCTTGGCTTTGGATGTTTGTTCATTTATTAGGCGTTGCTGGCGAATATGGCTGCGATGTACGCCGTATACCACGGACCAAAAGGCCTCAAGGCCATTGCAGAGAGAGCTCATGGCCTTGCTGGTGCTTTTGCTGTTGGATTGAAGAAACTAGGCACAGCAGAAGTGCAAGGTCTTCCATTCTTTGACACTGTAAAGGTTAAGGTTGCTGATGCAAATGCAATTGCAGATGCTGCTTACAAGAGCGGAATTAATCTGCGAGTTGTAGACAAGAACACGGTAATCAAAGTTCCATACTTTTCATCGATTACTTATGAGAAGATTTGATGTCATGTAATTAATGATCAATTGAATTCCATCCAGATCACTGTTGCTTTTGATGAAACCACAACCTTGAAGGATGTTGATGATCTTTTTTCAGTTTTTTCTGGTGGAAAGGCAGTAAGTGTTCGAGTCGTAACTAAAGTTATAGTCTTCTTTCTATTGATCTTATCTTCATGCCTGACTATATCTTGTTCTTGCATAGGTTCCATTTACTGCCGCATCTCTTGCATCTGAGGTCGAGAGTCCAATTCCTTCAGGGCTTGTAAGGGAGAGCTCATATCTTACCCACCCAATCTTTAACTCGTACGTACACGTCGTTTGCAGTCATTGTACTATAAACTCCTGTAGCTAAAACTGTAGGAATTTTATATGACTAATATGTTCTGCTCTGGATCAGGTTCCACACAGAACATGAATTGCTGAGGTACCTCCAGAAGTTGCAATCAAAGGACCTTTCGCTTTGCCACAGTATGATTCCGCTGGGGTCTTGCACAATGAAGCTAAATGCAACGACTGAAATGATGCCCGTAACGTGGCCTGGTTTCACCAACCTCCACCCTTTTGCTCCTGTTGAGCAGTCTCAAGGGTATCAGGTAAAGAGATTTCACATACTTGCTTCAGCCAAATGGGGCAAAAGAAACATCGTGTTCGTCTAAAAAGACGGAGGTCATGTCGGACTAACGTGTGGTTGTTTCCATTTTGCAGGAGATGTTTAATGATCTGGGAGACCTGTTATGTTCAATTACAGGGTTTGATTCATTCTCGTTGCAGCCAAATGCGGGTGCGGCTGGAGAGTACGCTGGCCTCATGGTTATCCGTGCTTACCATTTGGTATGTTTTCTTTTAATTTAATTAAGTAGAATTTGAGACATCACTTGTGGGAGACATCATTATATATCAATTTAGCAATATTTGAAAGATGGAAACAAATTTATTATTTATTATTAATTTTTCATCAGGAGTTAGATATTATCAACTTTTCATAATTGTTGTTTATATATTCTAATGAAGCATCCGTTTTCTTTTCCTTTTGTGTGTTTTGGTAATCACAGGAATGTTTTATGTTTTTTGTTGTATATGAAAAAACTATTTAAACTAAAAATTTAGAAAGAAGAGAAACAAAGAAATAAGAAATGATTATGAAACATGTTTCATTTCCTTTTTCTTTTTATTTCAAAAAATAAGAAATAAAATAGTTATCAAACATATTCTTGTTTCTAGTTCTTAAAAAATAAGAAACTAGAAATTGTAAATGACTTACATTCATTGTGGAATATTTTACTTTTTTTAATTCAATAATATTTATGGTCGAAGGATTTGAACCTGCAACCTCTTGGTTACCGGATTATACAAGATACCACTAGACTATACTCTTGTTGTTATGTGACATATTTTACTTAGACATTGGCAACTGAGAAATTATATTAGGAATGAACGTAAAAGAAAGATTCATCATACCTCTAGGAGCTTGACTTCCCCTTGACAGCAACCTGCTTCATTTCTCAAAACAAAACAAAACAAAAGATGTTATTGGCAATTAATCAACTAGCACCAAATTTTGCAGGCAAGAGGAGACCACCACCGCAACGTGTGCATCATTCCCCTATCAGCGCACGGGACCAACCCCGCTAGTGCAGCCATGTGTGGAATGAAGATCGTAACGGTTGGAACTGATTCAAAGGGAAACATCAACATTCCAGAGCTGAAGAAGGCTGCAGAAGACAACAAGGAGAATCTCTCAGCTCTCATGGTAAGAGTTCAGAAGTAACATGTTATGTATGATACGGGAAGAGAAATAGATTAAGACTGAGTTTGTTTGGATTGAAATGATGGCAGGTCACATATCCTTCTACTCATGGAGTGTACGAAGAAGGAATTGATGAGATCTGTAAGATTATTCATGAGAATGGAGGTCAAGTCTACATGGATGGAGCCAACATGAACGCCCAGGTATATACGACTTTCGATCAATTATGACTTGTGATCTTGATTTTCAGAGTTGATTTCGGTAGCGTATATGAACTCGACATTCATAGTAGATTTTGGGTGTGTTCTTCAGGTGGGTCTAACAAGCCCAGGTTGGATTGGAGCTGATGTATGCCATCTCAATCTCCACAAAACATTTTGCATTCCACATGGAGGAGGTGGCCCTGGCATGGGCCCTATTGGTGTCAAGAAGCACTTAGCACCATTTTTGCCTTCACATCCTGTGGTAAAACATCTCAGTTGAATTTGATTGCTGTATTATTTGGCTTGGCAACAGACATTTCAACAGTGTTAACTTGTTCATTTTCAATCTGAATTCTAAAGATACCTACTGGAGGCATACCAGCTCCTGACAACGCTCAGCCTCTTGGTACCATAGCTGCTGCGCCGTGGGGGTCCGCTCTCATTCTCCCAATATCTTACACTTACATTGCCATGATGGGATCTAAGGGGCTAACCGACGCATCTAAGATTGCCATTCTAAATGCAAATTACATGGCCAAACGTTTAGAGGTTCCTGATTCTTATTATTATGCTTGTTCCTTTCACTTTCACCCCTTGGATATTCCTTGTTTCTACTTTTCATTCTCGTGAACCTTTTATATTTTCTTTGAAAAACTGCAGAACCATTACCCCGTTCTCTTCCGTGGTGTCAATGGAACGGTTGCCCATGAGTTCATTATCGACTTGAGAGGCTTCAAGGTACTTTCTTTGTTTTAAAGGTTTTACCCGGGTTTATATCCAACTGTTGGCTCATGTTTGTTGTGCAATTGTGGCAGCAAACTGCTGGAATAGAGCCTGAAGATGTTGCTAAACGTCTTATGGACTATGGTTTCCATGCACCCACCATGTCATGGCCTGTCCCAGGCACACTCATGATCGAACCCACAGAAAGTGAAAGCAAGGTACCTTTCCCTTTCCTTTTCACATATGCTCTTGTTGCCTGGTTCCTTTCCTTTTCTTCTCACTCCCTGCTAAGTAAATACGCGCATTTTGCAGGCGGAGTTGGACAGATTCTGCGACACTCTTATTTCGATCAGGGAAGAAATTGCACAGATTGAGAAAGGAAAAGCTGATATTAACAACAATGTCCTAAAGGTGAAGGTCCCCTTCATCAGAGTTTAATTACTTCACCATTTCTCATCTAATATACCTGAACAAGAATTATCTCTGTGTATTGATCCAGAATGCTCCTCATCCACCATCTCTGCTAATGGGAGATGCATGGACAAAGCCATACTCTAGGGAATATGCAGCTTTTCCAGCTTCCTGGCTCAGGGCTTCCAAGTTCTGGCCATCTACAGGTACACACACAAGTCCATCAGTTCGAACTTTTGTCTCATTTACATTGACATTAACTCGCTTACTGAACAAAATTTTGGGATGGTTTCAGGACGTGTCGACAATGTGTATGGTGATCGCAACCTGATTTGCACCCTTCAGCCTGCAAACCAGGTTGTTGAGGAAGCAGCAGCAGCCAGTGCTTAGTTTCCTACACACTACTCCTTCCTGCAGAACTCTCAATGAATTATATCTTCTCTCTGTTTCTCTGCTCTAGCTTCAAAGTACATATACATTACCAATATTCATGTTTGTCATTTTCATTTTCCTGATATGTTGAAAGTTACACATTGCTGCAATACAACATTTGTTGCTGATTGCAACTTCAACATTGTAGTAATTATTGCTTAGCTCCCTTTTTTTTCTTCCTGTTCTCTTTTCTTTAGCAGATGAATCTCTCATAAAATGATTCTGTGTTATCTTTGCGGGTTACTCCGCATTGCCACTGAGCAGCTAACATGGGTGAATGATGCCTTGTCCATGAAAAATATCAGATAATGCAAGAGATATCAGCCAGTAAAATTTTGAAAAGAAAAACCATCAATCCAAAGAAAAACTATAACTTTTGACTCACCGAACATCATTGCGCTCGACCTCCCCAATCATCATGTAACTTTGACGAGGAAAGAGCACTGACAAATCCGAACTATTCACTTCTTCGGAAGTCAAAACCGACAAGCTGCATTCGTCATCCTTAAAAGCGTTTCCATGGCTCATCACAAGGGACAAGTGCAAACGGGTACCAACATCAGACCCGGCTGAGCCTTTTGCAATATATCACCAACCAAGGCATCAATATGTTTCATTTCATCCAAAGTTGTTTTGTCTTTCTCATCCTCAACCTTGTCACCAACTCCTATATGCATAAACAACAAATCAAACTCACTTGTATCTTGTATCTTGCCATCTTGAAAACCAAGCTTCCTCAACAATTCAGAGGCCAGAGAGTCAACTGGTGGCAACCCGAGATGGTTCGCTTGCATAAACTCATCAAGTCGCAACACAGAGACACCAAGTTCAGAGCCAAAACATTGCACACTTGGATTATTTGTGAATATTGCAGCTCTCATTGCCATGAACCTAAAGTAGCAACATAAAAACAGCAGCCAATATGTTGAAAACCATGAAGTAAATTTACCCATCCTACACATGGCATCAACTGAACAGATACCAGAAAGAATAAATTACCTTTCAGGGATGGACTTGAAGTGACTATTTCCTTCAGCATTACTCCCATTCTGAAAAACCAAATATCATCTTTCATTGTAAAATTAGTCCTTGAAGCTCAAAGAGCAAAAAGGTCATTCATTCATTATACATACATACATACATACATACATACATACATGAATTAAGGGAAAATGTTAGAACATAAGAAAAGGAGAGGCGGTGATCGAACCTGAAGGGGGAGAATTGGGAAGTGACAAAAACCCACAGGAAGATAGCGAAGCGAGAGCATGGAGATGGGTGTGAGAGGGATCGATAAAACGAGCCAACCCATCACCCAAAATAACCAGACCTCGACTGGGTTTGTCCGCCATTGCTGCAAGAGAGAGCTTAGAGACAACGCGGAAACTGCAAAATGGAATTCGAATTTGATCACAACATTTTCTTCTTTTGCTATAATACTTTTGCCATTTCTTTCACTTTTATCACCGCCCAACAATATAATATTTTACCGAATGGATGCTGATAGGTATTTGTAATTCTCTCCATTGTACTAAAAAACAATATTATATTCTTCATCAAAATAGTCTAATAAATCAATGGATTGGTTAGACCTGACTTAAAATTTTTATTTTATATTTAATAAAATTTCTAATTAAAAAAAACTATGAATAAACAAATGATTTACTAGGGGTGAACAAACAACCCAACAACCTGACCAATCCGAATCAACCCAATCTAATTTAAGAAGTCATGAAATTTTTGGGTGGATTATGTTTAAAGTCATGAAATTTTCACGGGTTGAGTTAGGTTAAGGATTGACCTAAAACTAACCCAACTCAACCAATCCGAATTTATTATTTTTTTGTACCTATAATATAATTATTATGTTATTTAATTTTTTAGATTATAGAGAACTTACCATCAGCAGCACATTCTACCTCTTGTATTATATTTACAGCACAATTTTTAAAATAATTCATTTATAGCATATTAATTTCTATCACTCGTTGAATTCTATTAGTGAGAGAATTTAATTTGGAGTTCTATTGGTAGAAAATTCAAGCTAGAATAAGTCAATCATTGATTGAATTCTATAACTAATAGAAATTAATAGAACTGAATTTAGATTATTTTTTGCTATAAATGAATTAGTTTTGATTTTGTACTGTGGATGAAAATATTTTACCATTTTTTGCTATACATGCAAAATCCCCTAGATTATATGTATAGTTATTTAATTTAATTATTATTGTTAAACTTTTTAATTTTTAATAATTTTTTAATTTTTTTAAAGTCTTTATAATAATAAAAGATATATACTAAATTATGTCATTCATTTTTGTTGGTTTTAATTATATATTTGTTTTAAGAAAGTTGAATTATGTCATCTATTTTTTTTATCTTTTTTTTATTATTTTTTATGTAATATAGTTGAGATTTTTTTATATGAACCATGATAGTAGTATTAATAATGAGTGACTTTTGATTGAACGTTTTTTTATTGAATATTTATATCATTTCATTAACTTGATAGGATAATAATTTGTGGTTGTAGTTTGTTTATGTATAAAGTATGACTAATTTGATTAAAAAAAGTATATGTATTTGCAATGTATTGATGAACCCACTAACCCAATCCAACTCAACCCGAAAATATAGAGTTGGGTTGAGTTGAGTTGTCTCTTTAATTGGATTGGGTTGAGTTAGAAAAATGACCAACCCAAAAATTTAGATTGGATTGAAAACTTCTCCAACCCTTCAACCCAACCCAACCCAATTCATGTTCATCCTATGATTTACTAAGCATAAAATAAACAAGTTAGAACTTGTTGAACATAAAGTTCATTTTAGGATAATTAGACTTTCTTAGAGATGAAGGTTTAAATAGATATGTTATAAAATTTGGCCCAAAAGTGTATTAAAAATACATTCAAAAATTACTTGAATCTTACCTTCGGAGGCCCAAAAGAGTTAAATGGCCCAAGTAAGAATACAAGCACACGCGTACGGCTTGATCTCCACCTTGAACTTTGGCTCCACGCGTGCGATTTGATTCCACGCGTTTGATGTTGATGCTACACGTGTATGGCATGAGGGCTGTTGGATCGACAGCTCGATTGTTCTACGAACAAAACCCTAGCGAGCCTCTTCATTTCTCATTTCGAACTCGAGAGCTTTAGCTCTGATGAAACGCTGCCGAGATGCTTCCTCTCTGCATCTCTGGTTCAAGCTTC
>JBBMEF010000014.1:9647977-9674997 GCA_037832685.1 Sicyos baderoa | reverse complement strand
AGTGTTCGAGCAAAATATGAATCAACACTCTCACCCTCTTTCATATGAAGAATCTCAAACTCTTTTCGAAGAGCTTGGAGTTGTGCTCTTTTGACTCTTGTGGAACCTTGGTATTTTTGCTTCATAGAATCCCATATATGCTTGGAGGTGTCTCTATTAAGGATTGTTTCCATAATTGTTCGATCAATAGATTGAAATAAATAATTCTTTACCTTCAAGTCTTTTAATTTCTGGTCTGCAATTGATTTTTGTTCTGCTTCAGTAATCTTCACTCCTTCTTTTGTCACAGGAATTCCATTATCCACCAACGTCCAATATTCCTTTGATCGAAGAAAGTTTTTCATAAGCATGGACCAATGATCATAATGACCATCAAACTTAGGAATTGCAGGTTGAATGAAATTATTTCCAGTTGCCATACTTGATCTCTTTCAGTCACCTTTTTCTTCTTAAGAAACTGTTGTTTCTTTTCTCTCACAATCAGGACACTATGGCTCTGATACCAATTGTTGAAGAACTCTAAACAATAAAATATCTCAAAGAGTTTATTGAAGTCAATCTACACTTTTAATCAGAGAAGTTGATGGCTTATATAGGCCTTACAAATAGATAAAAATAGAAAACAAATAACCCACATTTTACTAAGTGATTAATGCCTAAATAAATGGTCAAACTCTACCTAAGATCCTAAATAATAGGATTTATTGACTAAACAAATTTGAACAAACCTAACATAGTCTACCTATTTTAAGATGTTTCTTCAAGATGATGCCTCTTTTGAGTTTCACTTATCCTTGAAGTAGATTCCAATTTCATTTTATTGGATTGGATACGGTTTTTAATAGGCTATGACATCATATTACATAGTCGACATCTATTTCAAAACCAATTAGTAATGAGAGGAATAGTCTACTTAGTATAACATATAATTACATCTTAAATAAGTATTTTGAAAAAATAAATTCGTTAAGAATGGTTAACTAGAACTTTAACATCATATATATAATTTAAGTGAAAATGTTATGGGATCAAATCTTTTTAAATGACTGTATTTTGTAAATTTGATTAGTGGACTACTCTTCAAATTTAGAAAATACAGTCATTTAAAAAATGGCAAATATAAGCATCAGTAGTAATGAGTTTTGTCCAATAATATTAATGAACATTTATAATATTTAATGAATATTTATAATATAATATTAAACTATATTAGTAATTATAAATGCAAAAGCTTTATAATTACGGTTACATGTTCGAATCTTCCCTCTCCCAATATTGTTGTATAAAAAAAAAAAAAAACCTATATTTGCAAATATTGAAGAATCAAATCAATATAATTTCTCATTAAACAAAATGTTATGGGATGAAATCACTAATTGAGATCTCTGCCCTTAATTTCAACTAAAAGCTCAATTCCTATCATTTTCCCACGGGCAAAATATGGAAAGAGTTAAATGTGAGTGCAGAGATGAAAATCTAGTATAATTGTTGTGCACGTTTGCCCATGATTTCCAAATGTTTTTATATTTTTCAAAACCAATCTATTATTGTAGTGATTGTTACCGATAAATCAAAATCACTCATAAAAAGCATAATGTTTCCTTCAATTTCCAAAATGCAATTCTCTTAAACAGAAACCATATTCTCTGCAACAATTGCAGTAGAGAGTCTAAGCATTGGATTATATAAGTATTTGGAACCTATAAAGTGCTTCTTGCAATGTGCTTTTGAGGGGAAACTTATTCTCGTTGAAATTGTCTCAAGCTCCATACTTGGGGGCCTTCCAAAGCTTAAATGCTACTTCATGTATGAATCTATCTGCTGGTATAACTAGGTTGCTACCTTGCTGAAACAGAAATTATTCACTCGTAAATGCTTCGAAAAAGACATATCACAGAACAATCCGATCAAGTACAGACCAAGAAATTCAGATTTGAAGACTAATCTGATATGATCCAGGATCTAGATCATATCAAAAGTAAACTATTATAAAGATAAATAAAGATAAATGCCCAAGAACCAGAGCATAAGTCTCAAGTTCCTGGATACCTAAACAATGACCTAATCCCTCCTATTTATAGATGAATCTTGTTCCTAATCCTAAAAGGAAACTACTAGCAAATAAACCCTATTACATGATAAAATACTATCCTACCCCTAATAATAATTAAATACCATTAAATAACTAATAAATACTAAACTATTCCTAAATATCCTACGGTGGACCGTATCAATACTTCCCCCCCCAAGAAACACCTTGTCCTCAAGGTGTTACATCTCCGATGTCTTCCTCCGCAATCTCTTCACTGTTTCCGGTGAACTCAACCCCACCATAGAACTCATGGACACAACTGCTAGGTTTGACTATTATATTTGATATGATCCAGGATCTAGATCATATCAAATATAAACTATTATAAATAAATATGATAAATTCCCAAGAACCAGAGCATATAAGCCTCAAGTTCCTGGATAACCTAAACAATGATATCCTACCCTATTTATAAGGGAAAATCCATAATGTTGCCCTAACTTATGAAAAGACACAAACGCCATTTATAACTAAATAATATAATAAACTAAATCTTAAACTCCCAAGTTGGATCGTATCATAATCACGTGACATGAGAGCAATCATAAGTTCATATTCATCCGGGGCAACCACACCCAAGGCAGGTACCGGGAGATATCGAAGAAATGAGACACGGGAAACGTTTATAAATTAATGTCATAGGTGAGTCTTGAACCTGAGATCTTGATGGGAGCACACCTTCAAACAACTTGGGGACAACATTTAAGATCATAATAACAACATAAACATTACAATGATGCTAGAAGTGTCTCCAAGGGATGTCGCATTTGGTTGAAGACTTGGACTTTGAAGGAGTGCTCCCATCAAGATCCCAGTTCGAGACTCACCTGTGACATTAATTTCTAGACACCTCCTGTGACTCCATTCCTTCGATGTCTCCTGGTGTCTGACCTAGGGAGGGGCGTGGTTACCCTTGTTTAAAAAAAACAATGCTGCTAGAAGTAGAACTCACAAGACCATGAAATAATCCTAAGTATTTCGAAGACCAACCAAGATGACATAATCTTTCTATGGCCGGATGCATGAAACAACAAAAAACGAGGAAGCAATAAGAAAAAAGTATTGAACTTTACCTCTTTAAACTCCTTGAAAGAAAATGTTTCTGCTTTATCTTTGCGGGTTACTCCATATTGCAACTGAGAAGCTAACATGGGTGAATGATGCCTTGTCCATGACAAAATATCAGATAATGCAACGGATATCAGCCAGGAAAAAAAATTGAAAAGAAAAATCATCAATCCAAAGAAAAAGTACAACTTTCGACTCACCGAACATCATTGCGCTGGACATTCCCCGCCATCGTGTAACTTTGACGAGGAAAGAGCACTGACAAATCAGAATTTTTCACATCTTTGGAAGTCAAAACAGACAAGCTGCATTCATCATCCTTTGAGACATTCCCATAGCTCATCACAAGGGACAAGTGCAAACGAGTACCAATATCTGACCCAGGTTGAGCCTTTTGCAAGATATCGCCAACGAAAGCATCGATATATTTCGTTTTGTCTTTCTCATCGTTAACCTTGTCACTAACTCCTATATGCACAAACAATAAATCGAACTCACTTGTATCTTGTACCTTCCCTTCTTGAAATCCGAGCTTCTTCAACAATTCAGAGGCCAGAAAGTCAACCGGTGGCAACTCGAGACTATTTGTTGGCATCAACTCATCCAGTCGCAACAAAGACACACCAAGTTCGGAGCCAAAACATTGCACAGTTGAATTATTGGTCAGTATTGCAGCTCTCATTGCCATAAATCTAAAGTAGCAACATAAGACACCAGCCAATATGTTTATAAACCATCCTGTAAATTTATCCAACTCATGACATCAACTGAACAGATAACAGAAGAAAATAAATTACCTTTCAGGTATGGTCTTTCTCTGACTATTTCCTTCAGCATCATCACCCCCATTCTGAAAAACCAAAGATTATCTTTCATTGTAAGATTAGTCCTTGAAGCTCAAAGAGCAAAAACATTAATACCTTATTGACGTGCGTGTCGAATAGAAGCGAAAGCTCTCTAATCATCCGCTTTTCTTCACTCTCTGCAATCTAAAACATCAAATAAATCCCAATACGAGATAGATAAAAAGAGAAGGCCAACAAAATCCTTCCAGACTTCAATGGCTAGTGCACAACGAGTTTAGATATTAAATTGAAATAAGCTATTGACTTAAATCAGGTTATATATATATATATATATATATATATATATTTTTTTTTTTTTTTTTTTTTTAAAGAAGGGTAACCATGCCCGTCTCTAGGCTAGGCACCGAGAGACATCGAAGGAATTGACACACTGAAAGTGTCTACAAATTAATGTCACAGGTAAGTCTCAAACCGAAGACCTTAAAGGGAGCACGCCTTTAAAGCTCAAGTTGTCAACCACGCCACCCCTTGGGGACAACTCATGTTTTATATCATAAATCAAAGTTTCGAGAGTATAAGGAAAAACACATGTACCTAAGATTGGAGAAACGCCTGATAACAAGGTTACTAAATGAAATTATCCTCTACCCTTCATTCCCCTATTTAATATTCACCGAAATGGAAAAAACATGGAAGGCAATGAACCAAAGAAGAACATAACGGGTTCAACTTCTGATTTTTTTATTTTTTTATTTTTTTTTAATGATCGGAATCTAGCTTTGCTTCTCGGTTATAGAGTATTAGGATCTCACTATTGTTTCACATCGTAAAAGTGGAAAGTCCTTCAAATATTTATAAGAAAGTTGTATCACTCCTCTCATCTTCAATTGACTTTGAAATGGATGTTCACGCCATCTAATATATATTCGAGCTCATTAAGCCCAAACGGATAATCAGTACAATAAAATAAAATTAGGATCCGATTCAAGATTGGTGAAACACAAAAGAGGCCCACCATTTTGAGAGGACATGTTTTGTTAGTATCCCACGTTGAAAAATTGGACAGTCCTTCAATAAAATATTTATAAGATAGGCTGACTAATCCCCTCACAAGAGCAAGTGGTTTTATAATTAAGCTCAACTCTGAACGGGTGGGTCTCGAACCTGAGACCAACGGAACGCCTCAACCAACTAGGCCCTGCTCCGGACGGCATCGTGCAGTTTATTTGGGTTATGAAATACATCGCCCCAATCTCCAAAAACGCAACTCTCCACGCTAATCGTTCGGAAATCAAACAAACGGCGATCGAAACAAAGTAGTGCCGATCGGCGAAGTAAATTGCAATCAATTGAACAGATAATTTTAGAAGTAACTAAGATATGGTGGAAATAACAGAGATAATTAAAAAAAAAAAACGCATAAACAAACGAGATCGTGGTGATAGAACCTGAAGGAGGAGCATTGGGAAGTGAGAATAAGCCACAGGAAGCTAGCGAGGCGAGCGCATGGAGATGGGTGTGGGATTGATCGATAAATCGAGCCAGCCCATCGCCGAAGATGACCAGAGCTCGACTGGGTTTATCCGCCATTGATGCGTTTCGGAAAGCACGGAAGAGACGAGCCAGAGATGAAATTGGAATTTAATACCCCAATAAAAGAATAACATTCTTTGCTTTATTTACATGTTGGGTATTTTTTGGAAATTAAAATTCAACATTTGAATTTATCTTTTTATTTATTTTTTTAATCAACACAGTGAGAGTAGGGGGAATCAAACTCCTAACCGAAAATGTCATGGGCAATAATCGATATTTGTAATCCCTCTCTTAACCTTAGTGTTAATCTTTTTCTATTTTATTTTTCTTTTTTGAGATCGTAACCTAAAATTCAGTTCATGTTATCAACATTTAAAAGTTATCTAAATAAAATAAATACAACCGTATGAGGATTGAATTTAAATGTTGTTTTAACCAAATAAAGTGAACTATTTTGATAATAATTTTCATTTAATATATCAAATTATATAATTATATATTGTCTTACATTTAAGAAGAAACAAATATTTACTTCTCCATACTAAAAAATAGCACGATTTTTTCATTTTTTAGTATATGTATTAAATAAGTGATAAATATCGATTTATAGACTCGAACCGAATTAAAATCAATTAAGTTAATTAACTCCGTCACCCATCCATTTATTTGAGATAGAGTTGTGTCCCCATTTTGTCCTTGGTTTTGCCGTTTATGTTCTGCTACTGGCCCTGTCCAACTAATTTCATCAAAAGGGCCGACGAGCCCACACCTAGAAAAAGCCCAAGCCCAAATTCACGACGACAGATCGACATCTTTGAATGCGCCACTTGTTCGGGTACGATCCGTCGTAAACTGCCAATTTTGTTTATTACATGAATCCCAATTATTGTAATCTAAAAAAAAAATCTTGCCTAGTGGAGGGTCAACCCTTAATAAGCATGCTTGCGCACCGGCACAATATAAATAAAACCGGCTGGCTTAGATAAGTGGCTCTTGGTTCACTTCCTTGAGAAGGACTTTCTTTAACTACAAAATGAGAATTGTTGATCAATATTACAATATGAACTCATGCTCATAAAGAGGATACAGCTAACAATTTCACCCTATAGAATTCAAATTTTGGATAAGGGATCCCTTACTCTAGCTCGGGATGTAAACAGATTAAAATTAAATATTTGAAAGTTTACGAATAAAATGTATTAAACTTCAAAGTTTAACAATTAAAATTGATATTTTCAAAATTTGAAACCAAAATAAAATAAAATTCAAAATTTATGGACCAATATAATATATTTATATTCAACTTATAATTCTTTTTATCAAGAAATTACAAATATGTCATTTTCAACCAAATGGGTTAGTGACGCAATGATTTTATTGTTTGATCGTAAACCAGTTCAATATTAACATCGTAGGTTCGATCCCAAGAATTGATACTCATTTCTCTTATTGAGATATGTACTTAAAAACCCTAGAAGCAAGAACTCGCAATTTAAGAGGACAAATAAAGTTGACTTCGTAAGAAAAAAGTCAAAGAAAAAGGTTCATCCTTAGGAAGATGACCCACCCCAAAAGAGGAGGCTGAGGCAAGAACTCGCATTGTGTAGGCAAGTATTGTTCTTGAAAAGAGGACCAACCCCGAGGGATGCTCGACGAAGAGGATTAAATGTATAAAATAATTATTGATAGTATATATTTCCAAATAAATTAATAATACTAAAGAAAAACATAAAAAAAATTCAGACAAACCTATAAAACGAGGAGATGTAGATAAACCCCCAATCATAAGAACTCACGTTTACATAAAATGAGAAGTACTTTACTCCAAGATTAAATTTGAAAATATTTATTTAAATTTGAGGTGCTTATTTGATGAAATTAAAAGTTAAAAATAACAAAATAAAATAAAATAATGGGTTTCAAGTAGATTAATCGAGTTATTCAAGTAACTAAATAATACTCACCTTAATAATTAATTACTCGAATATAGAGTTTTTTTTAACATTAGGAAGTGATTAAGTTTGTCATATAAGATGATGAATTCAATTTATTATATTTATTTATATAAAAATTATTTTTTTATGAATTTTGTTGACATGTAAATATTATAGAGTCGAACAATATATTATATGACATTAGCCGAGGTAGGCGGTTGAGCTCGAACTTTTTAGTCCATATATGTTTGAGTTGAATAAATTGTACTCGAAACAACTAAAACAATATAAATAGAAAACATCCACGAGTACGGCCTTGAACAACGGTTCAAGGACTAAACTTTGACCATCGACTCGACTCGACCCGACTCTGGTCTGCTTAGCCACTCACTGACTCCTTCTCTTCAACGCTACCGTCTTCTCTACCTGGTTTCCCATTTTCCCAATCTCCCAAATCTCCGTCTCCTCTCCCATGGCGAGCAACTAGCCGGCAACATTCATCTCCACCCCAACCATCCCGCAATGTTGAAGCTACCGTCTCCATCTGACCGCTCCTTCATCTTCATCTTCCTCCTTTTCATCTCCTCTTCCGCCGCCGCCGCCGCCCTCCCCGACTCGGATCAGCCGGTTCTCGCCAACGCTACTCTCCACTCCAACAACGTCTCCATTCCGAGGAACAAGGAGGGAAGCTTTGCTGATATCATCGATCGCGCTCTGGAGAATGAGTTCAAGGAGAATGATCAGACTGAAGGTTAGTAGATCTTAGATCTCCGCTGCTCGCTTGATTTTGTTAGGGTTTTGATTGCTCTGGTCCTTGTAATTGCGGCTGTAATGCGGAATCTGAGTTAATTGTTTGGATTTTTTTTAGTTCTAGGGCTAATTTTGATCCGGCGTGCTTCAATTTTGTAGCTGTTGGATAGGTTATTCGTTTTCTTAGTAAGAGGATGCTATTGCTAGTTCGAAATTGTCTATGAATTCAATTGTAATTTGAATGGTTTTTTCTATCTGTTTGATTTGAGGTATTCAATTTTATCATTTAGATTCGTTATTTCTATTATTTCCTAGTTTATCTGTTTGCTTATTTGATGTTCAAGTAATTTGAGAAAAATAGGCATGCGTCGTTCGCAGTTTCATCGTTGCAACACTTATGGTGTCAATGTCTCATTATCTATATGCTGTTTGAGTAATTTGTGGACATTTCTCTCCTTTTCGTTTCAGTAATTGATGCAGGAGGCTTCAACAACAGCGTAACAGAGCAGCAGGTTGGTAGGCGATGTTTTTTTAATACTAGTGACCATTATTCTTAAAGACTTATGAGCACAGCACGTGAATTGTGGATCTTATTCACACAGTAAAGTAAACTGTTTCAATCATACTGGCACATTGTGCTGATTTTGCCCTCATTCATCGACGTTGTTAATCAGGCAGTTCTGGAGACTGTGGCAAGGGTAAAGTCAAAGAAAAACGAAACGAAAGAGGAAAAGTATATGCTTCTAACTTGAGTATTACAGTTTACTTTCAGGCCATACTTGTGGATTAATCACAAATTTCCCTAAAACTCGTGTTTCTAACTTAGGTTTCAGCTTCAAAATGTTTTCAATTTGGACAATGATAATAGACCTGAAGATACTCCTACATTGATTGATCGTAAGGTATGAGTATTCCGTTTTTGCATGTATTCTTTGTCAGGTCTTCATTATATGTTCAGAAGTTGCTGAAATTTCTTACTTTGTTCAGGACAATGTCTTTATTATATCTAACTTCAAGTCTAAATATCCAGTGCTGCAGCTAGACTTGAGGTAATGTTCTATTTATTTCATATAGTTGTTCCTCTAGCAATGACTGATACTAACTTCTGATTTCATGAGTTGGCAGATTGATCTCAGATTTGGTTATCGTTATTGTCTCTGCAACTTGCGGTGGAATTGCCTTCGCCTGTGCTGGACAACCAGTATGATTATTTTTTTACCTAAGCTATTTGATGGTGAATAACAATTCTAGGATGTAATCTGATTTCCATGATATGGACAATCCAATATATATATGTAACACGTGTTATATTTTATCAGGTTATAACTGGATACCTTCTAGCAGGATCTATTATTGGGCCGGGAGGATTTAACTTCGTCAGTGAAATGGTGCAAGTACGTTTCACTTAGAGCTATCATTTATGGTTTTTCTGGGTCTCTTTTTTTCTCTACCCATAATTTTGAAAATAATAGCATGTTATTCAGAGTGCATCTATTGATTTCTATATGCTTTAGACTCGTAGTCAGGGCAGATGGGAAAGAATGCCCTTTCTGATATATATATATATATTCGATTCATTTGAATCTAATGGATTTGTTTCGTATCCAAAGTTTAAATGTGAGTAGTGAACTACTAGAGTTCTACATCAATGAAATTATTTTGTTTCCTTTCCTATAAAAATAAAATTAAATGAACCACTAGAGTTTTTTTTTTTTTTTAAATATTGTTTTCTTATTGATTATAACCCACAGGTCATAGCAAAAGAATATGCATTGCTGCAGTTTGGATTACTTTGGCCCCGTTTGATAACCATTTGGTTTATTGTTTTTGGTTTTTCAAATTTAAGCCTATTCTCTCTCAAATTTCCTACAATGTGCTTCATCCTTCCTACTATTTATCCATCTTTCTTTAAGAGAGTAGGAGAATACTAACCAACTTTTAAAACAAAAACAAACTTTGGGAAGCTATTTTTTTTTGTTTTTAAAAGTTGGTTGGTCTTCCCCTACTTTCTTAAAGAAAGATGTATACATGGTAGAAAGGAAGTAACAAATTGTAGGAAATTTGAGAGAAAATAGGCTTAAATTTGAAAAACCAAAAACAAGAAACCAAATGGTTATCAAACGGGGCCTTTGTATTATGGTTCCATCAAGAAAGTGGAAGCTGATTATTTTCATTTGCATTGGCCTTATAACCAAGTTTTTAAAAGTTGATTCTAATCTGTGTTTGGCGGCTTAGGTCTATGGATAGGGGTTTCAATTAGTCATTACATAATTAGTTGTTGAAAGGTTGGTTATTAAATAGTGTGGGCTGGGAAAGTTACGGTTTTCAATCAGAAAAAGAAGGTTCAGATGATTATTTGTCAGGTTTTCCATAGCAGAGAAGCAGCCTCTCCAAAGCTATCAGACTGGTTCTTTTCTTTGATATTGTTAGTCAGTTTCAGGCACTAACTAATCTTTCTTGATTTTATTTCTAACGTTGTTGTGTCTACCAAAGCCACTCTCTTATAAATGCTTGCCACACATATTTCTGTCCTCTTGTAATGGTTTTTGAGAGAAAAATGATGTGCTGGTTTCTTTTCATGTTTCCTTTACCAATAGCTTTATTCATAGTTTTGTACTGAAATTCCTTCTTATTATTGATTTTTGTGTTTAGGTTGAAACTGTAGCTCAATTTGGTGTAATTTTTCTTCTTTTTGCACTGGGGTTGGAGTTTTCTACAACTAAGGTTAGTCTTATTTCCATTCAATGCCATTAATGGATGTATACAAAATCACGAGAGATTTGCTAAGCCTAACGCCGTATTTTAGCTTCGAGTTGTTCGAGCCGTTGCTGTTCTTGGTGGCCTGCTCCAAATTTTCCTATTTATTTGCCTCAGTGGGATCACAGCCTCGGTAATAACTAGTGCTTCTCTGTATTATTTTTGTTCTCCTAATTCAGATGATTTCGCATTGTTAACTACCCTGTTTTTTGCCTGTTGAGTTATTTATATTGGATCCTGCTCTTGGCAGTGGTTCTAAGTTTCTAACTTCTAATAACACACTCATCTGCCATACACTTGCATACCTCCTGTTCTAATAAACTTTACTTATTTTATTGATTAATTTTTTAACAAAGTTCTGTAAGACCCTTTTTTTTTTTTTTCAGTCATGTGGTGGGAGTGCTACTGAAGGAGTTTTTGTTGGAGCATTCCTATCAATGTCCTCAACAGCAGTGGTAATATAACTTTTTTTAATGCATGGAAGTGTGGCAACATTCACTGGCATGCTCTAGTCCTATATATACTTGCCTGTATGATAAAATAACTGCCTTCTTGGATTGTAGGTGCTGAAGTTTTTGATGGAAAAGAATTCGACAAATGCTCTTCATGGACAAGTCACGATAGGCACCCTTATCTTGCAGGTAATATTTTTTTCCCTCATTCAACCTTGACCTCATACGAGAAAATTATTACGCAACTCATCAGTTTCAATGGCTTTTCAGGACTGTGCTGTTGGGTTACTATTTGCTTTGCTTCCAGTACTGGGTGGGAACTCTGGTATTCTTCAAGGAGTGATATCCATGAGTAAAGTGTAAGTATAAATAGGATTTGTTAAAATTCAAATGCATGAACATACTTTAGAGTTTAAATCACATAGTAACATTTATTTTTTTGGTATATCTCAAACTTTGGATGGATCGTATGCACAAGCAGGTTTCTTACCTATTCCCAGATGTGTAGCTGTGTACATAATACATACCCCACCCCCTCCGTGATGTATGCTAGTAGTAGAAGATTTTTTTTTTTTTTTTTTAATAATTAATAAGACTTATGTTCGAAATAGTGGAGATTGGCTAGCTGTTTAGTGTTGTTTATTATGTTCAGATTGTTACTACTTAAACACGATTTTCTAAGGATTGCTACTACATGCATGCAAAACAAAACTTTTGAAAGAAACTAGTGAAGCAGAACCCATAAAAGCCAAATGGAACTTTTGTTTGAAACTAGTACTTAATTGTACAAATCTTAAATTTATGATTTTTTTTTTTTAATTTCTCAACCAGGTTGGTGACCTTGATTACTTTTCTGGTCGTTTTGTCAATTTTATCCCGTACATGTATTCCTTGGCTTTTAAAGTTGATGATTAGTCTATCATCACAGGTATGCTTTATTGCATCCAAATATTAATTCTTCTATAAAATTTATTCAACTGGTTTAACGATTTAACAATTGGATAACTGTCAGTAGTTCAAATGCATTTTCTGAGTTAATTTTCTCTGCAGACCAATGAACTCTATCAATTAGCCTCAGTGGCATTCTGCTTGCTTGTAGCCTGGGTTAGTATCTACTTTCCTTCTCTGTGTGAGTTTTTTTTATTTTATGCATGGTAAGATGACATACTATGAATTGTCTTCTTTTCCATCATTCAGGTTAGTTATGCATGTTAGAAACTTCATTTCTATGCTTTAGTTTCTTTGGCCTTAAATTTGTTTGGCTGAATGAATAGGCATGGTTGTAGTCTTTCTTTCTTGGGCTGTATCTAGAAGTAAACTGCTGGATTTCCAAGCAACCAGAGAACTTTAAACTGCATGATCTTTATTATAATTCATAAGTATTAATTCGCTGATGCCTATGTGGTGATTGCAAACGGAATTTTTGTTGACCTCATCACGTCTATTTTTCCAATGGAAATTCCACCATATCATGTTAATATAATTGTTCTGTTTGTGGAAACTGAAAACTTGTGGCGCATTTTCTTCTTTATTAAATATAGCTCTTTGAAGCCTGGAGACTTCTGTGGTGATGCTGTGTTCGTGTTTGGTGTACTATGATGAATTGAAATTACTTTGTAGGCGTAATTTCTGTAATTAACTGTTCTTACAATTTCAGTGTAGTGATAAGTTAGGGCTAAGTCTAGAATTGGGTTCATTTGCTGCTGGAGTGATGATATCAACAACTGATCTTGCTCAACATACACTCGAACAAGTAAGGCAAACCATGCTTTGTTTCTAGAGATGCATTTGAATTAATTGTAGTGTTACCAAAGCTTGTTGGTCTTATCTTATATAGATATGTATATACATACATACACACACACACATATATATATATATATATATATATATATATATATATATTTATTGGTGTTTATTGTTATTATTTATGTGTGGGGGTTTCATATACCATTAGTTTTTTTGCGCGGCCTTCAGAAAGTGGTTTCACATTCACAATATCGAAAGACTGGTTAGGAACTTATAATTAGGTTGATAGGAATTTGGAAGTGTAAGGTGTAGTTGAATTAGGGAAGATGGCTTCTTGCACTTTAATGTGGACAAATATTCTGGAATTCTGCTTGAAATGTTTGTTATTCTGTATCCCAAGAGTTGTGTATTGCATCTGATTGAGTGATTTTATATTTGATTATCTACAGATAGAGCCTATAAGAAACTTCTTTGCGGCTCTTTTTCTTGCCAGCATTGGGATGCTGATCCACGTTCAGTTTTTGTGGAACCATGTTGATATATTACTTGCAGCTGTTATACTGGTGATAATTGTAAAAACAATTGTAATTAGCACAGTGGTGAAGGGATTTGGGTATAACAACAGGACGTCACTTCTGGTAAGATTGTATTGCTGTATCCTAGGCCTTCGTGCTTAGTTCACGATATGTTATAATTAGTCTTGATTTTGAATTGTGATGTGTAGGTTGGAATGTCTCTGGCTCAGATAGGGGAATTTGCTTTTGTTCTTCTCAGCCGTGCTTCTAATCTTCATCTAGTAGAGGTCAGTGCCTTTTACTGCTCAGGAAAAGCATGAATCGAGATGCATGTAAAAAATTTCTCCAATAACCTGTTAATCACAATATGGGACCCATGATTGAGAGTTTAGAAAGAAAATGTGTTTGGGGGTGCAGGGTTATGAAAATATGTATTAAACGAATTATCGAGACTTCAATTTACTTCAATTTCTAAAAAATGAAACATTTTTCTTATTATTCAAATATGATTAAGTTCATAATTAATTTTATTCTTATAATGGTTTTATTTTAATTTGACAAACTTCAAATAAAGTATATTTTTTAGGTTGTTTTAAAATTAATAAATTAAACATATGAGGTAAATTTAATTATATCAATGGAATACTCCCTTCACTTGTAGACTAGTAAATTTGAAAATGTCCAACAATTGGAAATCAAATGAAATGACTTAACAAAGGTTTATAGACAAGACTTTCTATCCTGATACCATGTTGAATCATATTAATCATCAATAGCTAAAAGCTTAAGCCGATAATAGGTTGGGGTACTTTTAAGTTTATCAACCAACCTATACTATATATTTAGGCTATTTTATTATGATTAAGTTTAACATATACTTTATTTGATATGGCTAATTTTAACCTAAATATGGCTGATTTTTAACCTAAACATCATTGTTAAAAAAGTACAAAATAAAATACTGTTTACTTTTACTACTTTTTTTTTTCTTGAGAATATTTACTTTTATTACTTTGAATATGGTTGATCTAAAAATGTTTGTTTAATGTTTTTTTTAATATGCTTACTTAAAGTTAAATACTCCAAATTAACAATTACTTATCTTAAAACCACTTTTTTTTTTTTTTTTTATAATATGAAGCAATTATACATGAAATTCAATGAAATTACCAAGTGGGGAGGAGAATCCAATTCAAAGGAGGAGTTGGAAGAAACTTCTCCAATCTAACAAAAGTGTAGAATAAGTGATAGCTATAAAAATGGAAATATGTAGACAATTTACATCAAGAGAATACTAGATCTTAAGATCGCTTATTGGAAGTTATTTTAATATGGATAAATGATTTTTTTAAGGAAAAGACAATGCTCTTATTTGTTATATAATAAATTTTAGTTTAAAATAAAATATTGTTGGTGGCATGTAGAAGGAATGGGATAGGGGAGAGAGTTTTCTAAAAAGGAAAGAGCGTAACCTGTGGGTTTTCTCTAACATGCTGTCGGGGCGCCAAACTCTTCCCAAGCCTATCCCTCCCCCTAATGTTCCTTAAGAGCTTAGATTTTCAGCAGAAACTTTGGGCACAGCTACTGTTGTACTTGAAATACTGATATTATGATAATTTTCAGGGAAAACTGTATCTGTTGCTTATTGGGACCACAGCTCTCAGTCTGGTAAGATTTAATTCAGTTATATATAAATATGTATTACAGTTTCGTCATATGTCAAAAGAGAAAAAAAAAATACAGTTTCATCAGATGTGCTTTGATGATCATGATCTAACATATATATTTTTTTTCTATTTATCTTTGTCTTATCAGATTTTTTTTTTTGAGTTAGCTGCTGTAGTGTTTATTTTTTAGGAGAAGCCCTCGCCTCCTTATAGAGCAAGCCCAAAGTATATGTGGTACCATTTGGTGCCACAATATTTTTCTTTTATATTGTTGAAACAAATTTTTTATGGCACCAAATGGTGCCACATACACTTTAAGGAGGGATTGCCTCCTTATTCATAAGGAGAAGGAGGCATGTACTAACGGCTTGTCTTCTTAAAGTTTATGTGGTACCATTTGGCGCCACAATATATATTATATATTTTTGGTACGAAACAAAAATTTTCATTGATGGGATGAAAAGTTACCATGAGGAGGCATGCACTAATGGCTTGTCTTCAGATGGCTTGTCTTCAGAAAACACATTTTGGAAAAAAGAAGATTGAAGTGATCATTCACTATGTTTTTTTTTTTTGAACTATTACTCCAGTGGTATCATGTATAACATGGTAATTAATTAGTTACGGGTTCGAGTCCTAAATATGGTTGAATTAAAAAACAAATAAAACAAAACCCTTCATTGATAAGTGAAAAGTACCTAACGAAACAAGTGAAGAGAAGAGAGAAAAAATACAGAGAGAGAGGGCCAATCTTAACTCAGATGGACTGCCTTAGCGACCTGATAGTATAGAGTGGAAGTGCCATCAAACTCTCTAGAGGATAACAGTAACAAAACAACCCTCCTGCAAAAGCTCTTGGCCACTTGGGGGCCTGGTGGGGCTATAATATGTTTCAATGAAAAAAATATGTTTCAAAGATTGAGCTGTTCACGGAACTTGTGATTTCAAAAAATCACCCATGATGAATTTTGCGTTCAAACTTCATCACAAATTTAGTTTCTGGTCTTGCTTGGAGCATGACCAAGTCATGGTTTTCCAGTAGTGATCATACTAGAATTAGTCATTTGTACAACCAGAAAGTTCCAAGGAGGGCAGATCTGGAAATTCATTTAGGGTTGTTCGAAATATAGCTCATGTGATTTGTATAATTCAATTCTATACAAATCGTGCACGATCATGTGTTTTGCCATTATATTTGTGGTTAGTTTTCTGAAGCAATAAATTTCTGTATGGGGCAGGTGACAACTCCTCTTCTTTTCAAGCTGATACCTGCTGTAGTGCATTTAGGCGTACTATTGCGGTGGTTCTCTCCCGACAGTCTCGTTGAGGTCGAAACTTTCCGATCCAGTTAATGCACAACTATTTTCGTTGATTGTTATCAGCTTGATAACAATTTATCTTCATTTCCCTGCTTGATAATTCAGATTGGATTTAAAGGAGACATCATCCGCTCAGACAGTGTAAAGCAGCGTGTTATGTTGGTAGTCCAGGGATCTCATGATTCATGACAGATATTTTGTGTCAACTGAAAATGAAACAGCATTTTCTGCTCGAGAAGCCGAATTCTGGCCAGCGTATTCCCACGTGCAAGTGAAGTCAATTGAACCACTGTATATTTATTCATGTTTTTTCTTCTCTATCATATAAAGCTTGTCCAGAGTCATTTTTTTGTTACATTAACTGACCATTAGATATGGAAAAATCAGATAGGGTGTTCTAGATGGATGAACAGTGAGGTGCGAGTACGGTGGAGAAACTATTGTATTTGTCTTCACTATGACCTGATTCTTTGTAAAATGTAATATAGTTGGGATATTACAATGAAATTGGTACTGCACAAAATGATCACTTTCTTTTTTTGCAGAGTAATGGTTATAGATATTTACCAAATTGCCATTTATTGTCATCTGATTTCAGCCTCTGTTGCTACTTGAAGATTTTCATCAGAAGGTCCAAGGCTGCAACTGTAAGTCCATCCATCACCCTCCTGGCTCCCCCTTGTGCTTTGAGGTTTGTTTTACTTCCATCTTTATACTTTAAAATGTTAAATTTAGTCTCTATAATTTCAATATTGTTATTTTTTCTTAAAAGAACCGCAAACTTTTTCTTTAAATTTTAGAAATATTGTATTCATAATTTCATATTATATTATTTAACAAATTTCAATATTAATTAACTTCAAACTTGTCATAATTTTAAATTTTATTTAAAGTATATAGACTAAAAATGGACATTTGGAATTAGAGAGATTAAAATGGAACAAATACCAAATTGTAACTCAATATTTGTCATTTGACCAACCTAACCTAAATTTTTATCAAAACCATTTTGATTTTTTATTTTAAACTTTTTGGGTCTCCATATATGTTGATAGTTGAAGGGAGTAAATGAGAGAATCCTTTATGGTTGAAGTGTCACTATTTTGCAAGATTTTGCTGCAGGAACTGGCATGTGGGGTGTCATGGGTTAGATTAAAGGAACTTTTGAATCTACCAATCTGCAACTTAATCCATATATCTAGTTTGGTTAGAGACCTTAGGGTTAGATTGAGTTATCGGATTGTTTTTTTTTAATATATATTTTTATTTACTTTCAGTTTTTATACAAATTACGGAGATTTTAAATGTATAATAATAAAATAAATTATTTCCATTAAAACTAATTTTCCAAATTAAGTTTTAGAAGAATTGATCCACATTCTTGTCTGTTTCTCTCCGTATTATGCCATCTAATTTTCAATGGGCATAATTTTTGGGTCCACATTTTTGTCTGTTTCTCTCCGTATTGTCTTCTAATTTTCAATGTGCTTAATTTTTTGGGACCACATTAATAGTGTGCAATGCATATTTACCAGTGGTGTTTGTGCTCACTCAAAGATGAGTCATTCCCTTGTATCAAATTTCCAATGGAAGTGTCATTCTCATTACATGTCATCGTGATAGTGCACTTATTATTATTACTATTCTAATTATCAAATATAAAATAAAATAGTATATATTAATATAGTTATTATTTTGATATTTTAGAAAATCTATATTTATTTAGACATGTTTAAACTACTTGATTTTAGAAATATATATATATATATATATATATATTTAAATTTTCATTTTTAAAAGACTAATTCAATATGTTATTTGGTCTATAAATACATGTTTTTAATGGGTTAAAAGCTTGAATTTCATCGTTCTATCTTTTTTAGAAAAATCATTCGAAATTTGTTAACATTAACCAATCATAGTTAAAGAAAACATTAAACAATCATTGTTTTAAAAAAAAACATTAACCAAACATCGAAATTGATCAAAATAGTAAAACATTGATGCAACATTTTATATATATGTATATGTATATCTTTTATATTTTTTTATGTCATATATATTCTTTTATATGAGCCAACAAAATAAAGGTTAAGTACCTCTTTTTTTTTTTTTTTTTTTGAGAATTAAAGGTTAAGTACTTATATTTGTCATTCCCAATGTAATTTTTTTTATTTAGAAAAAATACTATTGTTATTCATCATAAAGGTGTTATAAAATCAAATATTTGTAATACAATAAAAACCAACAAAATTAAGTACTTATAAAAAAAATCAACAAAATTTACTTATTAAAAAAAGTCAACAAAATTTTAAAAGGATACAAATTTTTTTAGCACCAAGTCGCACAAATGAATAAAAAAAAGAGAAAGAAAGTAAAAAAGCATCTGTATATAATTTCAACTTTAATTTATCCTTATCTTTAGGCCACATTGTTTCATGAATTATTCTAATCTCAATACGGATGACTAAATTTATAGAGCCAAGAAAGAGTAATCAATCTCAAAAAAAAAAAAAAAAGTAATCAATGAACCCTAATTTGCTTGTCAACACACCTGAGAATTAAAAACAACACACACAATTTACCACTTAAAAAATACAAGTTCTTAGTACTTAATTTAATATTTCATGCCACACAACTAATTTATATTGAAAATTAACAAAGCAAAAAAAAAAAAAAAAAAAAAAAAAAAAATCAATATTAAAGATGACATCACTCTGTCCTTTATGGAAGGTCCTGATCATGTCACTGAAATGGCTTCATTAATGGTTATGCTTCTGCAGCAAGGCTCAGCTTGTTCTATTATTGGCTTTGTTGTACTGGACAAACTTAGCTGCAAATTAGGAAGTTGATGATGGTTTATTTTGCTTTGTTTTCTATACAAATGGCTGATTGAGCTTGAAGATTTGGTGGGGTTTTGAAGAAGTTTTATTGGCTGATGATCTTCATTACCAAACCAAATGGGCACTTGTGAATTTTGATGATGATTATTGTTGTTCAAAGGCAAAATTGCTGAGGTGGAAATATTATTATGAATTGGAGTTGCATTTTGATGGAATCCCAAATGAAATGGATGGAGGAAGGTTGGTTGGTAATTTGGAATTGTTGCCCTCAACAACTTGCACTGTGAATTTGTCCCTTGTAGCAGCCTGTCATTCATTAAGACATTTTTGTTTTTTGTTAGGATTCCATGGTAAAATTTACATTTTTTTTCAAAAAAACAAAAATATTTTTTTCAATAAGACATTTTTGTTTTTATTTGTCATGATCTAATCATTTCATTGAGTTTGACACCAAACTACAAAAAGGCCATTTGGCTGATAGATTGGATTTTGCATAATTAATTTTTTGAGTCAATTATGTACATTTACACAATTTATTTGTAAAGATAAATTCTTGGTTACTTGGTTTTATAAGATGTGGTTGTATTTGTTTTAGGGTTTAAAAAGTTTCCATTTAACTTTTTAAAGTTTTTTTCTTTTAATAAAAAGATTAAATTAGTTATTGTCAGATGACAAAGTTATTTAACATAATACTTAATTAGCTATTACCTAACGTTCATAAAGTTATGAACATGCAAACATTCAAAATAGAAAAAAAATTGTCTAAAGAACAAAAACTCAAAATTTTGATCAACAGTTTTTCATTTATAATTTCATTTATTAATTTTAATTTGAATTTGAATTTGAATTCGAAGGATGAGTTATAAACTGTTCCCTGTTTTTTTTTTCAAATTATTTTTAGAAGATTTTTTCTCTGTTATAGACGGTCTTCTTTCTTTAAATTTTCGTTGGTTCACTATTAAAAATATTATGTCATGGAAGTTTATAATAACCATGCATGAAAAACTATTTTCAGAAAAAACAAAAAAACCCCTGAAAAACTAAATTGAAAAATATATCCAAAGAGTAAAAATATATTAATAAACCTTTTAAATATTAGTTTTTTTTAATATTATTATATAACGTAGACGCTCTTATATTAAACCATACTACTAGACTAATCATCTTTTTCATTGGCATATGTAAAAGGAAAGTCAAAGTAAACAAACACAAGAGGGTTATTTAAAACTGATACAATATAAATTGATTAGAAGAAAAATAATATTTTTGACTATCCTCAAAATAAAAAATAAAAATAAATTCTGACAACTTTTTATTGATGAAAATGACCTGGTAGGCCTTATTTGCTAGTTTTTTTTTTTTTTTTTGAACCATTGTTTGTTTATACGATATTCATTGACTTAAAAAAGTGGGTTATCCTTCCAAATTTATTCTTTTTTACTCTACTTGTTCGAAATACAAACAAAATGTAATGGGAGATCATATTGATATATAAAAAGAACAACCATTTTCATTAGTTTGAAATCTATCGGGTAAAATCAGAAATAAAGTGACGAGAACTTATGTTTAAAATGGATAATACCATATCAATGTGAAAACGTGTCGAGGGTTTTTGTCGTTCCTAACCATACTAACATATTCTAATTCAATCCAAAATAGAAATTGATGGAAGGATGAAGAGTTTTGAAGAGAAATTACATGGAAAAGGGTGGATGGGCGTTGCTTTGTTTTGTTAAGGGTGTTGAGTCGAAGAAAGTACTTTTGTGCATGGCTAGCCACTTGGGTTGGAGTTCTTGTGGTCACAAATTTCCTTGAAATTCCTCTCCAATCTCCTTTTCCAAGCTTTTCTAGTCCAATTACAAAAACATTGTGCTCTTCTTCACTCCATGCTACACCTAATTAATATATTAAACAAAATTTCATATACCCAAAAATGAAAGATAAAGAAGAAAAGGTTGAAGGGGTTTTGACATGAGAAAGAAAGAAAAAATGGATAAGATTTATGGCCAAATATTAATTAAGCTCCAAATTTAGAAGTTTGAAATAATGAAATGATTATGTTATAATAACTTACACCGTAAATACATAAGTTATTATAATCTCTCTTATTATAATAACTTGCACCGTAAACATATTTTTAAAGTTTTTTGATTCAACTAGAGATAGATCGAAGAAAAAAAAGAGAGAATGTTATACATACAAAAAAAAAGGTTAGATTATAGTATATAGTCAAGGAAGTTACCCTTTTTTCTTTGATGGGTTTTGATGATTTGGGCATCTGAGAGATAGCCAGTTGAGAATTTGTGATAATTAGAATTAGAAGAACCAGGAGGAGGCAAGCAATCCAAGCTAATACTCTTCTTCAACAAGGCTGTTGCTGCTGAAGAAGATGAATTATAATAATTGGCTCCATCATCAAGTTCAACTCCAAAAAGCTTCAATTTTCCTCTAACCTTTTCTTTCTGATGAATATTATTGATGCAAGTTCTTGAATTATGACCCACATTCCCACAATGAGAACATTTCCTCACCATCTCTCTCTCTCTCTCTAATTTAGAACTCTCACAAAATACTTTGGAAAAATGTATATAATATATAAAGGCATAAGCTAGATATTGCTTTTTAATTAATCAAGGGTCTACCTTAATTGACACATATAAAATCCTAGGTTTTGTGTTTAGTGTCCAAAAGAGAAAGTCAAGTTTTTTTTTTTTTTTTTTTTTTTTTTTTTTTGAAGTAGAAAGTCAAGTTTTTGTGTATGTATGTGGATGATAAGTTTTAAAATAAGAAACATTTTATCCTAAAAATGGCATCTTTATCTTGGCATATGACAACGTGAGGTATTTGGGAAAACTTCCAACACTGGTCAAATTTAGAAAATAAACATTGATATGATAATTACTCTAAAGGTAGTTATTGGTATTATTAAGTATTATTACCTAATTTTATTAATATTAATTAATATTTATAGTATATAATATTGATATTAATGAGTATTTGCAATATAATATATATTAATAATTATGGATACAAAGTCTAAAAAAAATATAAAAAATTATGGAGCCAAATATTTTAGAATTTATCCTTTTTTGTCTAATATTTATTCTGACATTTAATTCATAGATTTGAATGCTCCCTATTTGCTTGTATTATAGTAGTAGGGTTTCTTTTTATTTTTTGGTGAAATTTCCACCATGTATTATGATTGAAAAGAGAGTGACGTGTTCATATTAACCTACAGCCATATATTGCATTAGGCTCATGATTTGAAAATTCAGGTTTGACATAAAACTTCAATATTGCTTTTTCTTTATACATGCAACTCCTA
Organism: Sicyos baderoa; assembly: GCA_037832685.1. Taxonomy (NCBI): domain Eukaryota; kingdom Viridiplantae; phylum Streptophyta; class Magnoliopsida; order Cucurbitales; family Cucurbitaceae; genus Sicyos; species Sicyos baderoa. The sequence continues at coordinate 9,652,181 of JBBMEF010000014.1, read as the reverse complement.
CCATTGGGGAGATTTTTAGAATTTATTATAGTTTTTTTAGTGGAGATTTGATTCGGTCCGTGGTCCGTAGTTTTTTACTCTTCGTATTGGGGAGATTTTTCTATAATTTAAATATAAGAGAAAGAATAATTGATCATATTAAAATAAGTTTCCAACAAATCTCATGTTGTCTTCAACCTATATATATTGTGTGATCCAAATCTAGACCCAATACATTTCAAAAAAATAGATCTAGACCCCAATATATATTATCTATAATTATATTGATTGTATTCTTCTCATAATTAATAGATATGTTTGTCTAATAAGGGACAACTTATCTTGTCATTAAACATATAACCTTATGATTATTGTTCTTAGGTGAGAGAGCTAGCTACGATTAATTTTTTGAATGAATTAATGTATTTATTGTAGTTTTTAATCTCTCTATCTCCTCATTTCTTTTTATTCAATAATATCATAGTAGAAAATTTGAGTCTAATTTCCTAATTATTAGGTAAACTCTAGATTATTTAAGTGGTACAAAATACAAGAAAATTAACGTGAATATAAATTCAACATAAGTGTACTCAAAAAAAGAAAAAATCAACATAAATAAACTTTTATTTATGGGTAAATGGAGATAATTTCTCATCATATACCATCTCTTAACTCATCCAACTTACTTGCTCAAAAGTAGGTTTTTTTATGGAATTGTTAGAGTCAGTTTACCGTCACTATAGATTGAATTCATCACCTTTAACGTTTCAAGACTCTCTTTAACTACTTAGAACCATTTCATAATAATTTATCCCAAAGTAAGTTTGCATAAAGGAATGAAGTTTGTTTATTTATTTTATATTTAATTTTGTAAAGTAGTACACGACTTAGTCAGCCCATCATTTTTCTTATTGTTACATAAATCAATGGACTTTGCCTTAACTGCACTAATCTTGTTTAATATTTAAAACTAACTGCACCCATTGACAAGTACTAATATCTGCCCACATAAATGATTATCTCTTACAAAATCACACCATTTACTCGTACCTAATTATTTTATGGAGATTTTACAAGAATAGACCAAATTAATAAAATATTTATAATACTAGGCAAATTTTAAAAAAATTAGCAATCATAGTCAAATATAAGGTATAAAGTAATATCTTTTATACTGAATAACTAATATATAATACAGTATGCAATATTATTTATATTGTATATTTGACTATGGATGCAAATTTTTTCAAATTTTCCTAAATTTATAATTATTTTGTAAAATTGAACTATTCAATACAATTTCAGTCCAATTTTCCTTAGTTTATTCAATCCCCTTGGTTAGGTATGATTATATACCACCCTTTGAATGGGAACACATTCTTTATATCTTTCTTTTTTAAATATGTATTTGAAAATTGAATCAAAACAGACCAAGTTAGGTTTTTGTTTGAGAAACTCTTTAAAGTGCGTTGTGTAATGACTTTAAAGAATTGTCATAAATTGTTCCAAATAAAACATTTCTTTTCTTTTTTATCTTGAAAAAAAAAAGTGTTTTCCATCTTTAATGACATTTTTTCCCTCCTCTTTGACAAAATGTATTTTTCATAGTGTCATGGTAGTCTATTTTTGTAGGAATGAAAGTAGACCGTTTTGAATTTCAAAAATTAAGCTTGTTATCTCTTAATTTCATTATAACAATTTTCATCTCTTAAACAAGTATCGAAAATCTTAACCAAATTTTAAAACAAAAAAAAAATTCTCAAAAATATTAATTTTAATTTTTAAAATGAGGCTTGATTCTTAAAGATATAAGTAAAAAGTATATTAAAGATTAAAGTAATATTTATAGATCATTTCGATTTTAATTTTCTGTCTTTGTTTTTAATATTTTAAAAACAGATTCGTTTGATAACCAATTTTAGATTTTGTTTTTAAAATTCTAAAAACATTTTTAAAATATTAAAAGAATTATAAAATCTAAAAAAAGTAGCTTTTAAAATCAAGTTTTTGTTTTTGTTTTTAAAAAAGTATCCAAGAATTAAGAATAAATAGTAAAAAACTAAAAAAAAACTAAGTGAAATATGAAATCTGAAGACAAAAAATAATTATCAAACATATTTTTTGGTTTTTAATTTTTAAAAACAGAAAATTGAAATGAATTATCAAACATATACTGTTTTTATTTTTCAAAACAAAAAACTAAAAACTAAAAATAAAAAACTAGAAATAAAAAACATAAACGAAATAGTTATCAAACGGGCCCTAAATAATTATGGAATGAGATCATATTTATCAAAACTAAATTTTCTATTGCAATTACCTCACATATTTTTTCATAAAAAATAAAAATTGTGACTGCTAGTTTTATTTCTAGTCTCATTTTAAATTAGAAAAAGTATAAGTTGTGGTTTCTATACTTTGTCATATGGCAAGCGATGGAAGAGAAAGTTAACGTGACATAACGTCAATACAAATATAAAAATATTGAAGATTATAAAAGCATTATCATTTTTTATGAAAACCTTATAAAGCATTATCCATTGAAGTATATAATTTAATCGATTCTAAAAAAATAATAATATAGAGTTTAATCATATTTAATTCATTTTTATGCAAACAAGTTTTCAGTGCTATAAAATTATTGCATGTCTTCTAGAAGACAATTACGTACGATGAGATTCAACTTGTAGTTGGGGTTCCATTATTGTAACATACAAATATGACTAAATAATAAAATAACAATATAAAATAATAATAATAATAATAATAATTTTTAATTAGGTGAAAAATTCAAACATATAATTTATTTTTTAATACAATTCATTCAGAGCTCAACTCATACAATGTATTAAATTACGAATTAAAATCTACTCTAATGTTAGAAAAACAATAAAAATAAAAATAAAAACATTACATACGGTATCGCTAAAATAATATGGATGTATAGGATAATGCTTTAAATAAAAGGGCGGACCAATTTGCTTTTCCAAAGTCCAATACCCATATTAATTAAATGGTTTTTATAAATAATTAATCAAGAATTTTCTTTTTTTTTTCTTAGCGGTGACGCGAGTCATCTAATTTGAAGTTCTCCACGATCACGATTCAATCCCTCAAATCAGTATTGTAATCTTTCTTTACTTAATTTATACTCAATTTTTTTTTCTCGGTCAAATTATGAACTTTAATCAATTAACCATCATTACCAGATAAGCCTTTCAAATATAATAATTAAGACTTAGGCGTAGAGATAAACTAATTAATAAAAATAAGCAAAAGTTAACCTTTCGATATTAAAAAGGTTTATAATGACACTGAATGGTGAATAGTGTAATAATTTTATTGTTTGAATTTGAACACTTCGAAATCCAACCCAACCCAATATAAAAATTTAAGGTTAGATTAAGTTGCGTTTATGCATGGGGTTAGACGGGTCGGCCTTGGCCAATCCAAGTTGGGTTGGGCTTTCCCTTCTTGCTTCGTTGAGAATTCCCTCATTTTGCTTCATCTTCTTTTTGGTACCAGCAAGCTCAACATCCTTCTTCTTTTTGGTCTCTGGTAATGTCCAGTGATTTTTTTTCTTCTTTTTCTTTAATGTTTATATAAAATATCATTCTCTTTAGGAATTGATTAGAGATTCCTTGTTCTTCCACATTTTTTTAAATTTGTGTTTGATTTTGGAATTGATTATTACATGGAATATTGAAATAGGTTTGAAATTTGACTGGCTCACATTTTATGGCGCCTAATGGTTAATGGTTAGGGTTCTAGGAGCTGAGTTTGTTTCTGTTAATTTCTGTTTATAACAAATTTGCCCTTTTCCTACACACACGTGAGTTACTCTGATTGCAATAATTATTACCCTTTTAAGGGTTAGTCGATTAAATTCAAAGCTTATGGCCAAATTTTCTTTTTTTTTAGTATATATTGGAAAAGGGGAACAAATACCGATTCTCGGGATCAAACATGTGACGCTGGTGTTGAACTGGTTTACAAACAATAAGACCATTGCACCATTGACCTATTTGGTCCAAAATTTCTTTATTTATTTTAGAACTGAGTGGACTTTTTAAATTGTTGTGATACTGTGAGAAAATTAACTCAAACCAGGCCCAAAAACTAAGCCCACTTTACCTCTTCATGACACCTGTCTCCTTTGCGTGTCAAGCTTTGAAGCTTTGAGATCGACACCTCGCAAAAGAGGGGAAAAGAGTAATGAAACTCT
>JBBMEF010000014.1:9625266-9641687 GCA_037832685.1 Sicyos baderoa | reverse complement strand
TTTCTAGAAATCAAAAAAAGGGGCGTTAGTTGCAAATCTATGAACCCGATAACCCAATCCAACCCAACCCGAAAATTGGGTTGGGTTGGGTTAGATTGTGTCTTTAATTGGGTTGGGTTGGAGAATTGACCAACCCGAATTTTTGGGTTGGTTGAAAATCATCTCGACCCAACCCATGTTCACCCCTAGGATAGTATTGTGGCCTTCTTCGTGGAAATTTCTCTTTTTTTTTTTTTTTTTCTTCTGAAAATATGATAAATAGTTCCATTGGAAGGCGAGTTGTCAAAATGGAGGAGAAGGAAGAATTCAAGGAGAGAGAGAGAAAACAATTTATTTAAAATTTAACCATGGTTAATTCTAAAGTTGGATGAGGGACTATTTTTAAACTTAATTCAAAGTTGAAGGACTAAATTTGGACATTTAAAATTCTAGGGACTAAAGTGAAACAACTCTCAAAATTTAAGGACCAATATTGAACTTTTGAAAGTCTAGGGACTAAAATGGAACAACTCTCATAATCTAGGGACCAAAATAATAGTTAAACCAAAAAGAAATCATGTAATCCAAAACAAGATTATATTTTGTTTGTTTTTTTTTTTTTTTAATAATTAAGTCAATATTTTAGTTTGATAGGTCTTTGGGTGTTTTCAAGTGGGAACACACGGTGAGTGTGAGCCATGGGTGAGCCACCATGGGACCTCTCTCTCAACCATTTCACGAAATGGGTTCGGTGGCTTTGATCTCATTGGGTCCGATCCAAATTTTTTGGGGCGGTTTGTTTGACATATTTAACTAAGATTTAGTTTTATGATTTACTAACTTCCCTAAAAACTTACATTTATATGAGATTTTTCTAACTCATTTTCTTTTAAAAATATTCTCATTTTTAACAATTTATTTTTAATCATTCATTTATAATTATTCAATCATTTCTAACCACTCGTTTTTAATAACTTTTTTCAAATCAATCAAAATAATTCATTTTTAATAATTTCTTTTTTATTTCTTAAAAATAATTACTCATTTCAAATCTACATTCAAACAAAGATTTGAACTTTAACTCATCTATAAAAAAAACTACATCCAAATTAGTTTATAGCTATATTTTTAATTTTTAACCATCCAGCATAACTTCTCGATATAACTTTCTAAACTAAATTCTATTTAAATATGTCAAATAAACCGCTCATTTTAGTTTTTATTGGATTCAAATTTAAAAAAAAAAAAAAAAAAAAAAAAGCCAATCGAGGGGGGAAAGTTAGTAATAAGTATTTTTGTTTTTAGTAGTACGGTTATTGTGGTTGTGTGAAAGCAAAAAGAAAAAAGAAAAAAGAAAAAAGAAAAAAAGAAAAAAAGAAAAAAGGGAGTCAGGAAAAAGAGTTGAGAGTTTTACTAGACATTGAATTTGAACTATTGAATTTTTGAATTTGCAGAGCAGACCCCATTGTTCCAAAATTTCACACTCAACGAGATCTGCAAAGAATAAAAGAAATTGTAAGAAAACAAATTATAATTTTACTTTCCCTTTTTTTGGTTTTTTTTTTTTTTTTTTTTTTTTTTTTTTTTTTGTCATTGTGCTGTCAAAGAATTGGTTCTGGAGATCAATCTCGAGCTCTGCTTCATAATCCCACGTGGAACCTCAATCATACACACACTTACACACTATACTTAGAGTTTAATTAATGTACTCTCTTCTTCTCTTTCTAAAACCATATTTATTGGGAAATATTGGACTTATTTATATACGTGGCACTATTGAGTGGACACATTAACTTTTTTATTAATAAAAAGTTACAAACAAAGAAAGAAGTATTTCTCTATTTTCTAATTTTGAGCTTGATAAGTAATTAATGTCACATAAGAACACGGTGCAATAGTCGAGTGCATGAGTGTTGAGAGTATATACTTCTTTGAGGTCTCAAGTTGATTGTAAAGAATCTTGTATTTTGATGTCACTGTTTAAATATGGTAGATTTAGAAAAGCATCGCTCCAAGTTTTCTTGTCACAATCAAATCAATTGTTATTTGCCTAAAACATATTCTCATTTGAGATCATTCATTTTTTTCCCTTTTGTTATAATTATTTGCTATCTCAAACAAGTTTGCTCATATATATATATATATATATGATGTTATGACAAATTAAACAATCCACATCTCAAATGTGACCCTTGCAAATTATAAAGAAGACCCCTTATTATTTATTTAAAAAAAAAAACCCTTTTATTTCTTTGTTGGGTATTTATTAAAACCACCTAATAAGAGAGAGGTTTTGGTACTGAGCCTGAAATGTTGTTTCACTTTGACAGGACAGAAATCTAGATTTGGGGTTCAGAGCAAGCAGAGGGACAATTGAGATGTTTAGAAAATTAAACCAAATTTATTATAACAACTAGATGGAAGAGTTAGCACCAGGTTTGAGGTTGTAGATCCACATTATTATTTCCTCTAGTTTTTTCTGGTTATCACCCAAATCCCATTATAGCTACTTGGTCAGAGCTCAAAACTTACAAAATCATAGAAAAGATTTAGAAATGAGGGCAAAAGTGGGGTTCTATCACATCAGATCCAATGGCAGTGGGAGAGCTCTGGATTTTATGAGTCATGGTTATGGAAAATGGAATCATGGTTCCAAAAATGAAGGGTATACAATTATATTGTTTCGGGGTTATAGTGTTACTCTAAGAAGCACACGGACATAGATATGGACACGTAGACATGCCATCATTTAAGAATGCAGGACACGGATACATCGATGACACGTTAAAGATTAAATCCAAAATATTTTAGTTAGTTTTAAGTCTACCCTTAATCATTTAAAAATATTTTAGTTTTTACATCATTTTTCTTTTCTCCATTCTACTTTCTCTCTTTCTTTCTATTTTCATTTTAGTTCATCTATCTTCGATGGACGTCGTCGACGGCTTTCACCAACACTACTCATTGTTTTGTTGTGTCATCGACCATTTGAAATAAATAAGTCTTAAATGAGGTATCCATGATGTCTCCGAAATTAAATAATAATATTAATAATAAACGAGGACATAGAATTTCAAATGTCGAGCACGTGTGTGAATAGTGTCTTGAAGTATCAATGTCGGACACAAATACAATCGCAAAATAGAAATGTCCGTACTTACTAGGTGTCACTTAATATGAGAAAACTCTTTAACGATCATTGTTTCTTTGACCATTATAGTTAAAATATGATCATTGTTTGAAGATCTAAGCTTTGAGCTTTACTTGCCTTCGAACAGGTGTGGATTACCCCGGGTACATTAGAACAAAGCTACAACTTCTTGTTCTAAAAAAAAAAAGACCATTAGGGACACTCTCATAATTGAAGCAGTACTACACAAGAGCCAAAACAAGCAGATGGGGTGTTGGTTGGTTTAATGCAACTTACCAGTAATAAATTGGTGAGATAGATAGATAGATAGATATCCCATTAGATTTTAGTTGCATCATTATTTTCAGGCTCTTTCTGAGAGGCTAATTCTGCTCAAAAAGTACACACTGCTGAAACATAAACAGTGAAGCTTCTCTCTTTTGGTTGCCATAAGTTTTGTTTGATTCTCAAGAGAAAAAGTGTGAAACTTTGTTCCTCTATTTACTCCTCTTGCTTCTCATCACTCTGGTTTTCTTGTCCAATATAGCTAAAAGAAGAGAAAAACCCTGGCACTGCCAGGAACAGGAGCCTGATTGTATATATATATATTTTTTGATTATGATGATTTAATTTACACAGTGAATGATCAGATAATAAGAGGGGAAGGGGCATGGGCCCTTTAAAGCCTGCAACAAAGAGTGAGTGGTTCTGCACCCCAAGAGCAATTGTCTCTTTCTTTCTCTCTTGTGCACCTGTTGTTGTTTCTTTTTAGAGAAATATTTAGGTCTCGAACATGATCTAAAAAATAATGTCTACCAATGTGGTCTAATATGAGCCACATCCTATTTTTCTTTATTATCTTCTGTGTTTAAATTAAAATAGAATGTGGCTCATATTAAACCACGTAGATGAACATTATTTTCTGAGTCATGTTTAGATATGACTTAAATATTCTTTTCTTTTTATCTTGTTTCAGTGGGTCCATTTTCCTCCATTTTCACCTTCATGCACACTTCTCTTTCATCCTTTTAATGGTTCTCTGAATTGGGTGTCATTCATTTTCCTCAGATTGTGATCATACATCTTGGTGCTGTCCAATACTCCAAACTTCACCTTCTTGGGCTTTGAGCTCTTTCAAGCTCTATTCCCATTCACCATTTTTCATGCAAAACTTTGAATCATTTTCTTTTGCTGTTGTGATTTGGCAGAAGCCAGAAAAGTGGTAAATACAACACTAGTCATTATTGTTGCTTTGTTGCTTGTTATTTTTTTCTATAAAAGCAAAGCTTTTCTCTTGCTCTTTATATGGAGAACAAAAGGCCAAGTTCTTTGAATCTTTTTCCTTGCCTTCTTTAGCTTGTATTTGATCTCCTCTGAGTCTAGAACAATCTTATTGTGTTTCATATACTTTGTGAGTTTGAAGTTCATCAATCTTTATAAACAACATCACATCCATTTTTTTGCCTAGAAATCCAGGACCACTTTGTGTTCCATTCAGAAGATTTGGTGGGGGTATTTTCTCAAATAAGTTTCTCATCATCCTCTTTTGGACAATAAAGACTTATTTTATGGAAGGTTGGTTTTTTTTTTTTTTTTTTTTGTCATTTTGTGCTTATCAGTGTCATTCTTTCTGTCTTGTATATTAATGTGCTGGTTCCTTCTTCTACTTTGTGTCAATAATAATTGTTAAGCTTTTGGTAGTATAACTTATCAATATAATATCTTGGATAATCATTATCTGTTTAATGCTTTTCATTCATGTGCCAATTGGGTTCTTGATGTTCTACTACTGCTAATTTTCTTTTCCAACATTGAAATAAATAACAATGGAATTTAGTCTGAAACTGTTTTTCTTATTCCTTCTTTCGGTCTTTGTTTAGTTCATAACAACCAATGTTGTTTATCTGTAGTAATGTCATGAAAACTGTCATGTAAAGTTAATTATATTGTTAATGTTATTGAAATTGCAGTGTGTGTTTACCTGAGCTGTTGCATGAACACAAAGAAGGGCAGGTCTCCATCTTCAATGCTTCACATTTGGAGAATGATTTGTTGAATGCTCTAATAAATAAAGACTTATTTGATGCAATCTGGATGTTCTGCTCTTACTTGTGCTGATGATCATATAGTTGGTCAATTGGGGTTCTTAGGCTCTTTTCCAATGTCTACTTCTCGGCAACTAAACGATTTCGCCGATACGTCCCGAGGTTGTTTGAGTTCCTTTGGTAATGCTGAGTTTCAAGATCAGTTAGCAAGAGAAATTCCTATTACTTCTCATTTTCAGTCCAACTCTCTTGTTCCAGTTAATGGTGCTTGTGAGAGTACAAAAGAATCACCATTTTCAGATCCTCAGTTCCATCAATGTGAAAATTTTAGAACTTGCATTTTAAACAGCTCCTCCAATGCTTCAAACTCCTCATATGCTAGTTCTCTAAACTGTGAAGGTGATGAGTCTCTATATAATGCAAATAATGAGTGGGAGAGTAACCAGTTTCATTGTATTCAGCAACTTGCTAGGGAGAATCCAGAGGGATCGGAGATCCCGACGATCCCATCGATAGAAATCCGGGACCAGAATGGCTGGATGCCATCTAACACTATGAACTCCAGGTTATGGAATGAGCTTTCTCTGAGTCTTGCCACATCAGAACCAGTCATTGTTGGAGGAACCAATTTCCTGAACCAGTATTCACAATTGGCTTTTTCTGGTGCTACTCAGCCTTGCTTGAACAGCACAGAATTGGGCTTGAACCTGAATTCATGCATCTCCAGGGATCTCTCTCTAAATTACAAATGTGATAGTCATGTTAACTTCTCTCCAACAATTCCGGGTTCGAGATATCTTTCGGTCATTCAAGATATACTTTCTCAAATTGCAAGCTATTCTCTGGAAAGCTCAGATCAAGATAGCCATTCAACAACCACAGTCGGGTTTGTGCCGTTCTCATCCAGCTCCCTGGATGATACGAGAACCGAATACGGTTCTGATGTAACCGGTCGATACAGTTCTGAAATGGAGCCTCAATGGCAAAAGCTATCTGGTGAGGCCAAGAGATCCCATCTGTTAACTTTACTACAATTGGTAAGAAAATCTAACATGATTGCTAGCTCTCTAATTTTGATCTTTGTACTGTTCTTTTCCTGAATAGTTTTATCATGATTCAGATTGATGAGAGGTACACTCAATGCCTGGATGATATTCATACCGCGACGTCTGCATTTCATGCTGCCACCGATTTGGATCCTCGCTTGCATACTCGTTATACTCTCCAGGCAATCACTTCTGTGTATAAAAGCCTGAGAGAGAAGATTACCAATTGTATAATTGCAATGGGGATGCAATCCTACACAATGTGCTCTAAAGAGAAGGACGAATCCTTCGAGGCGACGTACATCCAGAAGCAGTGGGCTCTCCAGCAGTTGAAAAGGAAAGATAGCCAGTTATGGAGGCCACAAAGAGGGTTGCCTGAAAAATCTGTCTCGGTGCTAAGGGCGTGGATGTTTCAGAACTTTCTCCATCCGTAAGATTCTGCGACAAATCTTATCAATGAAAGTTTTCCGTTTCCTATAAAAAAAAGATTCTGTGACAAATCTGGTTTAACATTTAAAAGAGGATTAACTTTGGTGATTTTTTAGGTACCCCAAGGACACAGAGAAGCATTTACTTGCAGTAAAGAGTGGACTAACCAGAAATCAGGTTCTTGGTGCTTAAGAATTTCTTGTAACATTCATATGAGTGCTTGACACTTTTACTGAATTCTGCTACTCTTGACTCTGGGCAGGTATCTAATTGGTTCATAAACGCTCGAGTCCGGTTGTGGAAACCAATGATCGAAGAAATGTACGCTGAAATGAGCCGCAGAAAATCGAGTCACATTGAGGAAGAATTCGAAAGAATTCGTTGCCAGATGAAACATTAGCAGTGAGAAGATGTGGCATGAACCTGTAAACGTGATTAGTTGGATTGAGGAATTATATGGAACATGAATAGATTAGAAAACAAAACATGTCTCAAAGTGAATTCCAACATGGATGGGATTTAACTCTACCTTTTGTTCCTCTTGGTTGTTTATTTGTTAATCACATTGAGCATTCTGTTATCTGTATATTCTTTTTGGTTGTAATCAAAGAAAATCAACCTGAAGAATCTCTTTTGCTTCCCTTCCTTGTTACATCTCAGAAGACTAATAAAATGCATTATGTAGTATGGTGAAAAGGAAATATGATGCCTATATTTGAGAAATAACAGGACAATTTGGATACATGAACATATTTTTCAATTATATGGTATTGTAAAATAATAGTTATACAATTGGGAAAATTGCACTAACCACCATTGTAACACTTAACCCCAAAATTTAATAAGTGTTGCAATTAAACCCTTATGCTAAATTTGAAGAATTTTTAAGGGTAGATTTACGGGGGTACATAATTTAAACATCTTAACTAGTAGCGCCATTGAATCTGTTGCGGAACCCTCCAATCAACCCCCCGCTCCCCCAAGGTTTATGGCCATCTGGATTTTCGCATTTCATGAATACTGCTGAGCAGATCTGGGCGGAACCTTTGCGCTGATTCCATCCGACACAATGTATCTTCGCTTGAGCCATTTATATATTTTCGAGGTGAAGCCATCTTTGATCGCCTTCTCTTGTCTTTCCTCGCCAGGCGCCTCGATGCATAGACTTTCTACCAACCTCGACGTTAGTAGGGTGCACAGTTCTGAGTTTAAGCTCATTTAAGTTGTCCAAGTGTCGTTTCCTCTATTGATCAACTCTTGCGATGTATATATATCTTGAGCTGTCCAAGATTTTATGTCATTGCTATCAGAAATCAAGCTTAATGGAGGTGAAAGAAGTTTTTTTTTGTTTATGTAGGTTTTGAAGTGACACTGGATTCAAACAAAACATATTTTTCTATCAATAAAAAAGTATATGAATGACATATCTACTAGGGGTGCACACTAACCCGACAACCCGAGAAACCGGAACCAACCCGACTCAATTTGTTGGGTTGGGTTAGGTTGAATACATAAATGGGTTGGGTTGGGTTCAATATCATGAAATTTTCATGGGTTGGGTTGGGTCAAGGTTGACCTAAAATCAACCCAACCCAACCCGGCCAACCTGAATTTCATATTTAGTTTAAAAATATATACTTTTACCTATAACATAATTATTATGTTATTTAATTATTTATATTATATGTTGCATATTTATTGAATTTAATCATTATTGTTAGACTTTTATTTTTTAAACCTATTGATAAGATTTTGAAGTTAGGTAAACTTGAATTTCCCATTGGCAATAAGAATACACTTATGCTAATGTTCGTCCTAAGTTTCTAGGATTCGAACAAAAGACGTTATAAATTATTTATTGAGTACATTGCTTATCATGGTAAGTTTTTTAAATTTTAAGGTAATTACAAATTATGAACCCGATAACCCAAGCCAACCCAACCCGAAAATAAAGGGTTTGGTTGGGTTAGGTTTTTAATTGAGTTGGGTTAGGTTGGAGAATTGACCAATCCGAATTTTTGGGTTGGGTTGAAAATCACCTCAACCCAACCCAACCCATGTTCACCCCTGATATCTACCCAATGTTCAAATTTAGTAAAAGAAGGTGATTCCTCAAATTTAAAGTTTAAAAGATTAATCATTACAAACTCCATACTTTATGGGTAATTTGTGAAATTTTCTCATATTTTTAGTAGAAAACATGTCATGTAAGATTATCTGATTATGTTTATTAATAATTAATGTAAAACATTAAATACAACTTTGAATTCTAGTTGTTTTTTTTTTTTTTTTACTAAAAGTTGAAACATCGCTCCACTATACACGATGCAATCATGCCCAAGAGACATCGAAAGAATTGAGACATAAAAGGTGTCTACAAATTAATATCACTGATTAATCTTGAATTTTGGGTAGAGCATACCTTCAAAATCCAAACTTTCCACCACCCCAACATCCAAAGAAAAGGCATAAGAAATATATGGTCAAAAGGGGATGTTTTGAATCTAAAGACATCATTTATTCATTGGAAGTAAATTATTGTATGATTTACAAAGGAAGCCCACCTCTCAACTGGCTCTTTTGATTACAAATGAAAGAATGACAAATTCTGATTTCTTCCTAGAAGTTTACACTATCAGTTATCCTCTTTCCTTTATCTACACCCACACCATTCAAAACAAAACAAAAACAAAAACTGTCCAACTCTCAAGTAGACCATATAAATACAAAAATCCATCCTTATTTTCTTTTCTTCTGCCTCAGACTTCCAAGGAGATTCTTGTTTTTATTGGTTTCAGCTTCAAGCCCATACTTTCTGGAGACAGAAGCTCTGGAGCAATGCAAGAAGGGCTCAAGGGGCTCCTTGGGCTTACACTAACATGAGATGGCCTATACATGCCATATCCCATGAGAAAATACTCCATAGGTATCGACATTGCGTCCGGCTGCTCCTCCGTCACCATTGACCCGCATGACTGAACCTGAAAAATAGCCCCTCCTTATTCATCTTAGTATAATAAAGCTACCAAGTATATTTAATTTCCCAAGAGAAAGTGAAACATACTTCCACAAGGGCACTGTATCTTCTATCTAGTTTTACAGTCATATGTAGAGCCTCTGAATGGAAAGGGGACCTCTCCCCAACAAATATCAAAGAGCGGCACTTGAGTTTTCGCAACCCTTCGGAAATGTCGGGTCTCCTGCATTGAAAAAAAACAAAGTTCAGGCGGGAGGATCTTGGACCCCACACATAATCATGGACTCCTCCCATCAGAAAGATAGCTTGGTGAACCATTTACAAGCAAAAAATTTAGGACGCCTCAGGAAGTTTGATGCATTACCCGTTCATCGCTTCAAGAAACCTCCAGACGTTCGAACTTCGCCTCTCATCAAGCGACTGTTGAAAAAGAACATGTGTATAATGCTTGATCAAAAAATACTCCACTCTTAAACTTCGCAACTCTGAGGCATTTGGCAGTTTATAGTTGCTAAAAAACAAACGAAAAAAAAAATGCTGGATACTCACTCTTCTACAGGCTTGAACTAAATCAGACTCTGGAACTTCAGAACAACCACGAGCCTCCTACAACCAACCAACCAGTAGAGTATAATAAATGTACAGTCATATTCAGTTTTTGAAAAATAACATTAACAAAATCTTGAATTTTTGTAACCTATAGTTATTCATGTTTAGGTTAGAGAAAAATGAGTTCAAAGTTTATAGTAAGTGGGTAAACTTAAAAAAAGAGAGCCTAGATTTAGGATCCTAAGTTCTATAGAATTTAGCAAATCTAAATACACCAAATGGGTCAGTGACGCAATAGTTTCATTGTTTGGATGTAAACCAGTTCAACACCAACGTCATAGGTTCGATCCCGAGAACTGGTATTTGTCTCCCTTCCCCCGGTATGTACTCAAAAAAAAAAAAAAACCAACATCCCAACGTAACCTCTCCTTTTTGAACCCAAGCTATTTGGACCTACCTTACTGAAATACCGCTTTAGCAACAACTCCTTCACTACCCCACACATGCCATAGAAATAAAGCATATTTGACATCACCTGCATAAAGAAAAGGCCAATTACAAGAAGGTTACAAGAAACAAGAAGAGGATCGTTATAGTTCCGAAAAAAGACCTTGTTATACAACCATTCTGACCAACAAGGTGCAGTGCATATTGGAGAGATTAATATCAAACCATGAACACGATGTCTATGCTTCATCTGCCACCAACAAATGGAAACAGTATAAGAGAAATTTTTCCAAGAGGACTTGAAAAACAATGCATAGTGAACAAGGAGAAAACTTACAGCAAAGAGAGTAAGGATGTATGCTCCAGCAGTAACCCCCATACACATGGCAGTACTCAGTCTGTGTAGAGAGAATAAAAGCGTAAGTAATCAAATTTGTGCATATTCATTTCAAATGGAGCTCGTGCATAAAACAAATACAACTTCTAAGCGTCTGACTGGTGGGATTCTAAACTAATTAACTTTTAGTTATACTAATTGAAACTAGCAAAAAGGAAAATCAAATTACCCAAAATAGTTAAGAACTTCAGCAATTTGATCTGCTAAGTCATCTACAGAAAGTACAGGATCATCCGAGCGAATTGCAGCTGCTCCTAACTGCACAAACTCTTGAACAAGGTTCTAATATGAGAAGAATTCATGTGAGAGTAAAAAATATATGCGTACTTGTGAAAAATCTCGTAGAGAAATCAGACCATAAATTTATACAAACCTCATGTCCTGGAGGGCTGATATGATATATGCAGAAGTTGTGAAGCAATAACGAACAAGCTTCTGGACAAAACATTAATCCTTGGAAGCAGAACATGTCTGATGAATAATGAAACGTAACTCGTTTAAACATTGGTAAATAACCAGGACAAATCAAAGACGGATGCTAAAATTTCCAATAGGACATCAAATTCAGTTATAAGTCATAGATTATTTCATTTCTTTTTAACCAAATATTAAAGTTATGAAGCTTTAGATTTCAGATAGCTGTGGCTTCATTTAATTGCTTCTGTTTTTTTCTATTTTCAATTATTGAGCTTATCTATTTCCAAGTTCATAAATGAAAAAATTTATAGTTTAAATAAGTTTTCAAAAGCTACAACTAGAAGATAGAAAACACATATGAGAGTGTAAACAATTGATCTTAGAAACCAAACTAAACCTAAAAGTAAGATGGTTACCACCATAAAGACCATAGATGTTAGAGGTAGCCAAAAGAACTAATTCCAAAAAAAAAAATCAGCATATAAACCATAAAAAAAAATTGAAAAAAAAAGTGCAACTGAAGTAATGAAAAAACTACTTATTCTGAAACAGGGAGAACATAAGGTGGGTGTGTCTGTTTTATTGGAAGATCTACTTTACACTCAATTTTTGGATCCACTTTTCTTTTCTTGATGACTGGCAATGCCCTAAGCATACATACACTTCCTTTGATGCGGGCAAAAACAATTATAAACTTCCAGCGACCTAGCTCAATCTATACATGATAAACGAATAACAATTTATAATAACATATTCTACATACTCACGATTTAGAGCTAAATCAGGATAAGTGATTAGAGCAGGTTTATCCTGGTCTCCAACCACAGTGACAGAAACAGCACCATAACAAGTTTTCACAAGATACTCCTGCCAAAAATTGATTGAACAAATATTAATTTTTACACGTAATCATGAACAGCATATCAAATAATTCATAGAGAAACTTTGTATGTGTGTTCATACAAAGAAAACAAAAGAAAAAACATCTGTATGTTCATAGTTGAAATTGCAAACAGCATGGATTAAACGAGAAGAACATATCGAATAATTGAAACTTCGTCAACTTAGGCCCCGTTTGATAACCATTTGATTTTTTGTTTTTGGTTTTTGAAATGTAACCCTATTCTTATTTAAATTTTCAATAATGTATCCATCTTTCTTAAAAAAGCATGTAAATGCTAATCAACTTTCAAAAACAAAAACAAGTTTTTGGAAGCTACTTTTTTTTGTTTCCAAATTTTGGTTTAATTTCTATAAATATAGGTGAGAGATAGATATCCAAGTAAGAAAAAAACATATGGTAAGTTAGTTGTTGTATGCTTAAATTTCAAAAATCAAAAATAAAAATTCAAATGGTTATCAAACGGGGACTTAAAAACCAATTTCCATCTCCCAAGGATTCCAAAAGACCATTGATTTCAGAAAACAAAGAAAACAACCCCATGAAATACAAACAAAAACCAACAGTAACCACACTTCCAGTTTCCTCGACATTCAAATGTTGTAGGGTTTTGTCCAGCACATAAGTCGGGCGCAGGCAAGCTGGCTCGGACAGTCACCCATATCAAAATAAAATAACCACCCTTCCAAAACCTAACTAAAATCAACAATGAGAATGCAGCCATTAACCTGACACAGAAACCTCAATTGTTTTCGTGACAAACGACCATCAATTGCACGAATTAATCCAAAATTTCAAAAAACCCCAATGTTTCAAGATTTTTCCATCCCCATATCCACAAAATTTCAGCAACCAAACAAAGAACAATGTTCAAAAAACCATCCACTCACAAGTCACATCAATACATATACAAATTCGTAAAATAGATACAAAATGCAGGTTACCTTTCCCCCAGAAGAGATCGAGTCCATATCCACCGACACGGAATCGCTCGAATCCCCCATAATCGCTCGAATCAGAACGCTAATTCTTGCTTCAGCGATTTCTCCTCCCAATTACTCGTATATAAAATTCAAATCGCCCGAGTCGAAAACGAGTCACCGACGCCGAGCTCCGATTTGACAGAAACCTCACGAGCGCTCTGTAACGAACAAACTCTGACCCGATCTCCTGGTTTATTTAACCATGGTTAGGAGGCCGACAGTTCAGCTGAAGTTACTAAAATACCCACGGTTTCCTTTGACGGCGACTCGCTCTAGAGGGCGTTTTCCGTCTGTTTTTCTTTTTTAATTAATAATAAATAAGAAAATGGTAAGTAGTTTTTAGTAGAAATAGTAAGTAGTTAAGCTTTTGACTAAGAAGGAATCTAATTGTAGCCCAGGATTTGTTTTTGGTTTAATTAAGTAATGTAATCATTAAATAATAATTTTGTGACAAAATTGGGATTATAAGAAAATAAAATCCCTTTATTTTATTGTCTTGCCTAAAGCCGGTGTGTATTTAAGGAAAATGGTTTTTGAAATAAATAAATAAATTTTGCAAATTTACAATACTAAGTAAATTTGAAAAAATTTAGTATCCATGGTCAAATATACAATATCAAATAATATTTTTTATATTAAATAACTAATACATAATACAGTGGGTGATGATTATTATTTATATTATATATTTGATTATAATTGTTAATTTTTTCAATTTTACCTAGATCGGTAATTATTTTATAAAATTTGATTATCTACAACAATTTCCCTAAATAAATAGCTTACACTCTTGTAATGAAAAAGTTTGGAAATTCAAATAAATAAATAAATAAAATATATATCAACCCATTTTGTCGTTATAATCGAAATTTTAACTGCAAAAAATAGTTTCACTCGATTTAAAATTATTTATTTATCTATGATAGATCAATTATTTATTTACATATATATATTAAGAGTATTAAACACAAAAATGAGTTAAAAAAAGAAAAGAAAAATAACACACACAAAATTGAAGATATTTCAAGGAACCTATTAAACCCAAATTAAAACTTCAAGAAATATTAGCATGCTTTTAATAATTGGTGAGCTAAGCTTATAATTTAACATATAATAGGATTGTGTTAACAACCTTTTTCAAATCTCCATATTTAGTATGATATTGTCTACTTTGAACTTATACCTCGTGACTTTATTTTTTGTTTCATCCATTAAACTTCATATTAATAGAGATGATTGTCATTTATATAATCATGATGTATGGTCACTTATATAATTTTGATGCATGGTCACTTAAATATTCATGATCTGTCATCACTTATTAATATAATTAATGTGTGACAACTTTGTTTGCATCTCAACAATTTCCCCTCGAACACTAAGCCTCTTCGTGGACTCATCTTCTATATTCAACACTTGATGATTCAATCCTTCCCTCGAACAAAGATCGAGCCTCCCCTTATAAAGTCAATCTTGTCTAGATGATATTGGTTTATATAACAAATTTCCACCATGACTATATATCTGACTAATTCATCTTCTCGTGAGAGTACATCACTGGTTAATTTGTCTAACTCATATTCAAACCAAACTTCTCTTCTTTTGAGAGCACATTGCTAGTCTGGTAAAGCTATCACAAATTTTCGTCTTCGGTCTCCAAATATCATAATTATCTTACACTGAGACGATTTACCGACATGGTTATATTTGGGGCACGACTCCAATACCAATTGATAAAGAAAGCAACCATATTCGAATCTTCCCATTAATTGGTATGATAATGTCTACTTTTGATATAAACCCTCGTAATTTTATTTTTTGGTTCCTCCAAAATGTTTCATATTAATGGATGGAATTGTCATCACTTATATATACTCATAATCATTCTCTCATATAATCAACGTAGAAAAACTTTATTTACATCCCAACCTAATATAGTATATTTCAACGTATCTACTTAGTTTCTAAATTACCAACCTCACCATAGCCAAAGGCAATACTAATTAAATCACTATGACCAAAATTAGTTAGCAAATAGGGAGTGTGTTTTTATTTACAAGGTTGTAGAAGTTTCGTATTCTCTAATTAAACAACTTTTGTATATCATTCTTTATTTTGTCTAATAAATTTTGAAATTCAACGTCTCTAAATTTAATAATTTTGAAGTGTTTTTGTTGGGATTGATTTTTTGAAAAGAAGAAAGTAAGAAGTGGAAGCATATAATATGTTATCTTCTTTTTTATTTTCCCTTTTTCTTTTTTTGAAAACTTGTTATCTTCTTCTCTCTTTATGCTTTTATTTTGTTTTGAGAATGTGGGTCCACTAAAAGAGAATGTTTTGTACAAGGCGTCCAAAATGATGTGATATATATATATAATTTTAGAATAAATTAACACATTCAAGAATTTCATTCCAATCATTTTTTTTACTGTATTCTTATTGAGGTGGAAAAAAAAAAAAAAAAAAAAAAACTTATCTTCATGAATGAGGAATCACTCCCTATTTCAAATTTATAGGAATTATACATTTATTTTTTTCATAAATAAAATGATAGGACACATATAAAGGCTTTTTTAATAGGGAAATTGTGGTGGATAGTCACATTTACTAAAATAATTTCAAATCTAATCGTATTTGAAAATATTTATAAATCTATTTTTTGTTTTAAATTTAATTGATAGTATTTTTTAATAATACTTATCTTGCCCTTATTATCACTTTCTTTTTTTCCATTTTTCTCATAACCACCGTGCCCCACTACTACAGTTTCTTTCTTTTTTCTTTTCGTGTCACAGTTTCATCGAGGAATTGTGGTAGCCATGTGGAAAATTACTAATTTTTGTAACTCGTTATCATTGTTCTTTTAACAAATTTTAAAAATTAATTATTTTATTTATTTTTCTTTCAAATTTTCACAATTTTTATTTATTTATTTTTCAAATCCTCGTTTTTACTTTATTTTTTAGTTTTTTTCTATTTTTTATTGAATGAATTTTAATTTCCTAGATTTTTTTTTGATAGCTTAATTTCCTAGATTTGATACTTGATAACTCGCGGATGCGAGTGGATTTATGACTGCGAATAAGATAATTACTTAGTAAAATACATAGGAAAACACGTT
>JBBMEF010000014.1:9609121-9621884 GCA_037832685.1 Sicyos baderoa | reverse complement strand
CCATTCTTCCATTTTTCTCTTAAATAAAACTACAACCCTTAAGTTCATTTTATTTCTTCTTTACAATTTTAGACAAAACAACCGAGGCTCGAGTCCCACTCAACTCATAACAATTCCTTATTCCTTTATTTTAAAAAGAACACAAATCATAACTCCAGGAAAACCGAGAACGAGATTACTGTAATGGCCGAGACTAATTTCAAAAGACGATCCGAAATCTCGGGCCGTTACAGTCCTCTATTTTCAAACCCGACAAACCCTAAATTTCATACAAAAATAAATAAAGAACTTACCGTAGACCGAATCTCGTCTTCTTCTTCAACCTTCAAAACAAAGAAAAAACAAACAATACCTAACAATACTCTCTTCTAATATTCGAACCTCAGCCGCACTGTTGAAGATGAACTGTGGAGAAACGAACACACTGTTGAAGACGAACTGTGGAGAAGACCTAAATCGATGAAGACGAAGCACGATGGACGGTTTTTGCCAAATCCGTGAAGAAACTACCTTAATGGTGAGAAATAAGAGGATGGACAATTTTTGCCAAAAAAAAACTTCCCCTAATTGTCGCATAATGGAAGGGAAGGTGGAGGCTTTTCAACTTTCCTTCTAGAATCAATTTAGGGTCAAGTTGGTAAATTACCTATTTAGAGCATTTAGTCTTTTAAAACAAAAATCTAGTTTTACAATTTATTAAATTTTTGTCTAATTTTGCAATTAGTTCACTAATACGGTCTATATAAGCTAATCTCTCTTCAAAATAATCGAATAATATTTTAATTTAAAAAAAGGGAATGGGTCCAAGGAAGAAAATTATATTATTTTTTTTTGGAATAGGAAGAAAATTATAACTTTCTTACTTTAATTTTGACAACTTTATAAAAATATTTCGTACAAAGTTTCAATACATTCAATTTTTGTGGACTAAAATGTCGCAAGAGAGTTGAATGTTGTTATCATAATCTTATGGTCATTGAGTATACACTCATGCCGCTCAAGTGCAAACCATAACTAGTTAATCCAAATTAAAATCAATTGTTTTTCTTAGAAAGAATCCTCAATTAAAGATGCAAATTACAATTTTTTTTAATACATTGAGGGAAATGAACAAATACCTATTTTTCGGGTATAAATCGTGATAAGAAGTTGAAACGGATTAACACCAATTAAAATAAAAAATTGTGTAATTATTCGATCTGAAATACAAATTTATTTTCACATATTGAGAAAAATGGACAAATGCCTATTTTCAAAGCATAAACATGAAATTGAAATAAATTAACGTCAAATCAAAGGTGAGCACACATTGAACGAATAGATCTATATTAAATTCCGTACGCTAAAGCCCTCCTCATATACAGAAAGAAAACCCATCTTTTGTCTCTCGCCTCCATTTTGTGTGATTCCTATCCTAGGGTTTCTCTAAGCCATGGCGGACGAAGCGCAGTATTCATCTGCTACTGATTCTGCATCCAACAAGCGCAAGTACGAGGACCACCCTCCACCTGTGCTCTCCCGCCGCCCCACCGGCTTCTCCGCCCCCATCACTTCCCCCTCCGCCGCTTTGCCCCATCCTCCGCCCCCCATCGATGAGATCCAGCTCGCCAAGCAGCGCGCTCAGGAAATCGCCTCTCGATTGATCAGCTCCAGCGCCGCCCTCGGGGCTGCTGCCGGCCCTGGCGCTGGGGCCGATGTCAAGCGCCCCAGGGTTGAGAATGGCGGCAGCGGCTTTGATTCCTACGACAAGGGTTTTAGTTCTGGCCCAGGTTTCCATCCTCTTCTTCTCTCTATCTTGAAAATCTTTCATGTTTTTGTATGTATATGTCCAACGTGTATTGCCTTTTTTAAGCTTAATTGCATTCTGGCTAAGTTGAAATTCTAAGCATTCACGGGAACTTGGGTGTTTCAGGATCTCATTATTAGTGTTGTAGAGCAAGCTTTCCATTAGTTCTATGGATGCCTATTGATGTTTTGTTATTGATTTTTCCTCACTGTCTTTTACTTTACCCTTGTCTTGATTAGAATTGTAGTTAAATGTTTGTTAAATTCTTAAAACAAGATTGGTTTGAATGATTGGATGCTTATTTGTGACCTTGAATTGCGTGCATGCAGACATGTCAAACTCAGCTCCTTCAGCAATACCTGTTTCCTATGGTTTCCAAGGGTCAGGCAAGAAAATTGAAATTCCAAATGGTAGAGTGGGTGTAATTATTGGTAAAGGGGGCGAGACCATCAAGTACCTTCAACTCCAGTCTGGGGCAAAAATACAGGTTACTCGTGACATGGATGCAGATCCCGGTTCTCAAACCCGGATGGTTGAACTAATGGGTACTCCTGATCAAATTGCTAAGGCTGAGCAGTTGGTTAATGATGTCCTTTCTGAGGTGGGTCTTACTTTTTGAACTTCACGTGTACTCCTCATTGAATTGAAGTTGTTAAAAGGGTATGGCTTAATCTTGGCTTGCAAATGTGTTTGTCTTATAAATTTAACATTTGAAACAGGCTGAATCTGGAGGTTCTGGTGGAACATCACGAAGATCAAGTGGTCCATCAGGGTCTGAGCAGTTTGTTATGCAAGTTCCTAATAACAAGGTTCCTAAAATGATTTTTTGATTCCCCAAGTTCTGTTACTTTGAGAGCGTATTTCTCTTTTTTATTTATGATACTTATGATTGTTATAATGTTCTTTTTTCAGGTTGGCTTGGTTATCGGTAAAGGTGGTGAAACAATCAAAAGTATGCAAGCCAGGACTGGAGCTCGCATTCAGGTCCGTTCACTCTTTACATACATATATGTATTTACATGCATAGATATATTTACATGTGTGTGTGTTTCACGCATCTTAGAAGCCCTCCCTAAATTTGTGTACTACCATTTTTCTTTTCAACCTGGATAACAGGGGATTGCCTTTTCTTCTTTTTCTTAGGTGATACCCTTGCACTTGCCCCCTGGGGATACATCCACGGAAAGAACCGTACAGATTGACGGTTCAAGTGAACAGATTGAGTCAGCAAAACAGTTGGTTAATGAAGTTATCAGTGAGGTGCGTTTGCTGACTTTTGTTCCATTAATACTGTTGTGCTTTTCTGTTGTAGGAACTAATGCACCTAGTTTTTTTGGACGAGGAACTAATACACCTAGTTGACATCTAATTCCATGGATTTTTGTGTAAATATTTTTAAATGTTCACATAATGACTGTTCCTGCTTGGATTTGGTTATGTTTGCAATTGTTGAAGTAAAAGGTTTCCATCCTATTCTGGAAACTCCTTTAGTTCTATGATATTCTTTTATTATTTAGGGTTCTGCCTCAACTCCAAGGTTGGCCTTAAGAACTTGGTGTTGATGGAGGTTAAATTGTATCCTTGCCGTTTTGTGTTTATTCTGCCCCATACCGTGATATAGGAGGGATGTGGTATTCATTGGGTTAATATAAATTATCACAGTTTTGTGTAGGCTATGCAATGTGTTTTTTGATTACGTTCCTCATTGAAATGCCTTTCTTCAGATACATATTTTTGTCATTAGTCACCTTATTCTTCAACTCAACTTTGCTCTTTTAGGAGGAAAATGTTCAGCCATTTTTTTTTGTCATTATCTATTGTTGTCTAGTTGGACAGTTGAGTGCACGAGGATTTGATTTCTTCTTCCTTCATTTAATAATACTTTGTTTCCCTTTCCTCTCTAAAGTTTACTCTGTTAACGTTCTGTCTTCTACAATAATTTTCTCACACTAAATAATTTGCTCAACATTTGGATTTCTTGTTCATTGACAATAATGATACGTTGCTGTGTTGCAAATCTGCATTTGCAAAACTATTTAACTGCTTATGCTGCTAGTGTGCATGCACTGGCAGTTTGACTATTTTAATTGCCGAACAGTAACTATGGAAGAGCTGTAAGGAGGTTTGTTCACTCACTGTACTTACTTTCAACTTTGAGGGGTCTCTGTGTATGTCTATTGAATCAATGCTGGTTTGTAGTTCCACATACACTCAAGGAATTAGCGGCAGTAGAATATACCAATCTGTTATACTATTTGGTTTCCTATAAAAAAACTGACCGTTATATTATTAGATCTCTTATAGCTTGAGATAGCTTTTAAGTCTTTTATCCCTAACCAACCTGGATTACTTGTTATGTCTGCAATTGTTTATTCTATATATCTACTGATTCAGAGCTGGAGGACATAGGTTCTGGGGTTCGGAAAGAGGTGAATCTATTTTACAGATTGAACTGTCTTCAATTTTGAAGAGAGATTGTTGTATCAGAAAGGTTCCCATTGGTTATATACTGGCTCTTTTGGATAATTCAGTTTATCAGTCGATATTAATCTTATTAGGTTTAAGTTTTGTGACATCTCTCCTATTTAAGATGTCTGTAGCCCATTTGGTATTATTCTTGGTTTTATATCTAAGTGTTATATTGTTGGGATGGCCTGTTCAACCGTCACATGTGCTTATCAATTGTGTATCCTGCAACTGATATTGTTATTGGGAACTATTGTAGGGTTAGGGTAATTGGACCATTAGTGACACTGACACCAACATGGAATCCTTTATGTTGGTGTTCTCTCAAGCATTGCTCTGGTATGGTTCTGAATCCCATAATTTAATGGTATAAAGTGACATATGGAGGGAAGATGCAGGTTTATTTGTTTGCATATTGAGGTCATTCGTGAAATTTGGAAAGTCACCGTTCCAAACTACCATTCTTTTTCTGGTGATATAGGAGGGTTCCAACTTTTAGTCTATCAAAATTTCCTCTCGTACATTTTTACGTTCTGTGTACCATTTTTGAAGTTACTTTAGCGTAATTCTAGCCTCTAGGCATGTGGGTTTTGTTGTACTAACTTGCTAATGATTTGTTTTGGTACTTTGTTCATTGAGTTTGCCTTTGATGGATATTCTTGAGCAAGTTCTTTAGACTGGTGTCTTGATTTAGTGTGCAACCTGTTATAGAATAATATTTTCCTATTTTAATTTTTATTAATTATTTACCTCTGTAAGGACAACAAATCAACTTATGTCGATATACATTTTAGGTACCCCACTCATTCATCAAGTATTCTTTTCCAAGTTTCTCCCCGTGATCTATACACTTCATGAACACTGTTAATAAGTGTTTTCTCATTTGAAAAACACACCAACTCAATAAGAGTTTTCTTAATCTTCCTCCCTATTTTCTTTCACCAATCGTTCTTGTTCATTTACTTTCATAACACAATTATTTTCAAGCTTTTACATCGATAGTCCCATTTTTATTATAATCAGGAGTTGGAGCCCTGCTACCTTAAGAATATTTTCTTAATTTAGTCTTTATAAGCTATTTTTATTTACTTCATTGAGTATGGTTCATCATCCTACAAAGATGCATATACCGTTTAACTTCTCATCATTGCTCAGCCTTTTTGAAAAATTATTTCTTTTCAATTATTTGTGGTAACAATACTAACAAACTGGAGATAGATGTTTTTCTCTTCATCATCTTCTATTAGTCTCTGGAAATTTTCTAGTCTATATAGGGTTGTTTAGTTTTAAGTTTGTGATATCCAGTCGGTTGATTCCTCTATAAAAGATTTGATAATTGTGGGAAGACATTGCTTCTTTTTTTGTGCTTTGCCATGAACTTGACTTGCCTTTTGGGGCAATTAAGTTCATATATTCTGTTCTGTAAAAGTTTTTGTAGTCGTCTGGTTCTCTATGCATCCATTCACTTCGAATAGGGAGAGGTTGAGCTTCTGCTGGAGTAATTCAGTAACTCATCATCCAGTACGGTATGTTGGTGTTTTATACTCTTTATAATGCAGTATAAGCTCCTTTAATCGCTACGATATACTGACTATGGTTTTTCATATATGTGATTTCAGATTTGACTTTTCCTTTCCATTTTGCATATGAATGTTTTGCTTTCCTTACCATGCCTGGTTATTGGCTTCTCACCTTTGTTGAGAAGGTTCACCTTGGATTCCATCTTCATGCTATTTTTTTTTCAGAACCGTGCTAGAAATTCAGGAGGGTATAATCAGCAAGGGTATCAAGCTCGACCCCCTTCGAGTTGGGGGGCTCCACCAATGCAGCAACCTGGTTATGGCTATGGACAGCAAGGTGGATACTCTGGTCCTTCATCTCAGTATAACATGCAACAACCTTCTTATCAAGGTTACTCACAACCGGCATCTGGTGGATATGCTTCCAATTGGGACCAGTCTGCCACCGCTGCACCAAATCAACCTGCTACTCAGGGAAGTGGTTATGATTACTACAGTCAACAGGCCGCCACACAGCAACCGCAGACATCTGGGGGGGCTGGTGCTACAGGAGACAACTCTGGTTACGGTTATGGTCAACAACAGGCGACTTATAATCAACAGGGTTATTCTCAGGATGGCTATGGTGGTTATCAAGCACCCCAGGCTGGTTACAGCCAGCCCCCAACGTATGATCAGCAAGGTTATAATTCTGCTCCCAACTATGGTAATGTGGCCAATGCAGGCCAAGATGGGGTAAATTCATATGGGTCTCAGGGGGACTCATCACAGACTGTCCCTGCTGCACAACCCTCTTCAGTGAGCCAGCAAGGTTATGGGGCAGGTCAACAGCCTAGCCCTAACCCAGGGAGTTACCCTCCAACCAATCAATCCGGGTACGGAATGACTGCACCTTCTCAAACAGGATATGGAAATCAACCAGCCGCTCAAGCTGGGTATGGGGCTAGTTATGGGCCTCCTCAAACTCAGAAACAACCTGCAAATCCTCCTGCATATGGTCAGAGCACTCAGTCACCCAGCACCCAGAGTGGCTATGGGCAACCTGCTGCTGCATTGCCGGCTGGATACTCCAGTTCTCAGGCTCCCACATCTGGCTACACTCAATCAGATTCTGGTTCTCAACGTGCCGCCGCACCATCCAGTTATGGTACTGCAGCCCAGCCAGGGTTTGTGCCGCCACCTTATGGTGTTCCTCCAACAAATCAAGCGGGTTACGGGCAAGCTCCACCGCCTTATAGCTCTTATGGTGCTGGTTACCCTCAGTCTTCATATTCTTCTGAAGGTAATGCAGGTGGGGCTGCTCAGACCACTGGACAAAGTGGGGTCGCCAAGGCGCCAAAAAGTTGATTTTGTGTAATGTCGATTAAGATGTCTGTTGTTTGTGAACGGTTTACTTTGGTAGTTTTTTAGGCCATGTAGTGCTTTATGAGACCACATTAATGTCCGAATGAATTATTTGCTGTATTTGGTTTTGGTATGGTTAAAACTGTTGTGCAATGTTTGTTATCCTCTGTTTCTCTCTTGTCGTTTTTTATAACATTGTTTACAGCCAGCTAGTGAAAAAGGTTCAAGAGGTTCAAGAAAATCAATCATTTTTGAAGTCCTGATTAATGTAATACTTAGGTAAGGGTGGGTAAGTATTTTGCTTACAACCATACATTTTTACCTTTGAACATCAAGTACTAAAGAAATCCAAATCCGTTCCAAGAAAAGCAACTATTTGGAACCTTTTATTCAATCAAGCATAATTTTCCTAGCATTAAACGTAATTTTCTGCCTTCCATGTTGCAAATCTCTACTCTCTTTTCTTTCTCTTTTCTCAGGTATATTAAATCAAACAACATCTTACCATAAAAAAATCAATATTTTTCTCCAATTCTAGCAATACTGAGCAATTCTCATCTGTATAGGCTAAATGAAATTATTCTTAATAGCCAGAAATGTTTTTGGTGAGAGTAACAAAAGAAATGCGAGGATTGAACCAAATAGCAATCTGATAGCATATAGGAAAAGATCACGATCGTCATCAGCATCTGTGAAGCTTGTATGGGGTGACAACGCCAAGGCAGATGGAAGGGCTTCGACAACTGCATCGGCCAGATCCTCAATGAATGAAGATTTGCAGTTGAGAGCAGGGACACGCCCCCAGTTTTCGATCCCCGATTGAAGTGCCAAGTGCTTATACTCCATGTCTATCTCATCAAGAGTCTCAATGTGTTCACTCACAAAGCTGAGAAAGACGTGTAAAATTACTATAAATCAAACTCCACAAACTTACACTACACGAAACAATGTTGTAATGCGATAAAGATCGAATGCTTCACTAAAAAGTTCCCCCTCCCTGTCTTGCTGTCTTAAGTCCAAGAATATACAAGACCAGCTCTCTTTTGCTCTCATGGGCCACTCATATAAGAAAGAAAAGAAATTACTATGGGATAATTTTATTTGGGCATTTTGCTGGAATATTTGGATGGACCACAACCGAAGAATCTTTCAAGATAAGGAATGTTCTTATTATTATTTCTTTTAGAATGTTTTTTCCTAGGTTATGACTTGGTCTAAGAGATCCACACTCCTCTCTCATCATAGTTTTTACACCCTCCTCTCAAGTTGGAGTGATCATTTGTAAGCCCCTTTTTAGGGGACTCTTGTAATTTCATACATTAATGCAATGGTTTCTTATCCAAAAAATAAGTCTAACTTTTTTTTTTATTATTATTGTTTATGGTTTATGAACAAAACATACCTCACAGGAACGGCTAGGAGGCTCTTAATACCCTTCTGGCCAAGCTCAACAAGAACTTCATCAGTGTATGGTTTCAGCCATTTTACAGGTCCGACGCGACTCTGAACATGTAACAGATAGATAAACAGAAGTGAAAACCCACATACGTGTACTTCGGAAAAGAAAAATTGAATGATAAGAGCCCAACATGCTTATCAAAAGCAAAACGAAGCCAGTCTCTAAATTTATTACTAACCTGATAAGCAAGAGTATGGTCATTTCCAATTCCCCTGGCTTTCAACTCTTGCATGATTAGGTAGATGCACTCCTCCATTTGATCTTTGTATGGATCTCCAGCATTCTCAACATAGCTCACAGGAACCCCATGTGCACTAAAGAAAATCATGGCCTAAAGTGCAAATCACGCCACGTTAAGAACTAATTGACTTGACCATACATTTTCTGCATAAACTAAAGTATCAACATAAATCATTTTCAGCAAAAATCAAGTACCTCTTGAGGGCTGACGAAATTATTCAACTCTGCCTGAATCAAGTCTGCCATTGACTTAATATAGCCTTCTCGTTGATACCATGACTTTATAATTGAAACAGGCAATGTTGAGAGATATGCATCTTCCCTGATGGACTCATAATCAATCAGTCGGTACGTATTAGAGAATTGGGGTTCCACCTCAAAACCAATTGGCGATGAGGAGAATAACCCATATCTCTTATAAATGCTTGTAGGACTCCCCACTTTTCTAATGTGAGACATTTGTGAGATCTTTAACACTATGCAGTAGTCAAAAAGAATATATAATAAAATCAAAACATAACAAAACTGGACTCTGAACATCACCTGAAAATCTTCTGGAGAACATGGATACTGGACCCAGTTGTACAAATAGAATACTGTGGATACAATGGCAGCACCACAAGTCTTGTAATCCCATCCCTCTTAATCTGCCACAAACAGAAAAAGGAACCACCAATGATGAACTTCAAATATAGTAAAGTACTTCAAGCAAAAAGCTCAAAATACATGGCTAAAGATAATAAATGTGGTCAGTTGTAAGTATAAATTCCCCCATTTGAATTAGAAGGCAAGGGGAATCAAAAGAAAATGTAGAACATACTTGCTGAATTGCCTCCTCTGTGAAAGGGTACCAATAGCGCATTCCCACATAGACATTAGCAGATAACTTTTTCTGTACCAAAGCCATTTTAAGTGCCTGTGCCTGCAACAAGGATTCACAAATTATAACTATTTGAACATTTGTCATACACCAAAATTGAATATAAGCAATAATGAGCAACTAACAAGTAGAGGGAAATAAGAGAGAGGCCAATGTACCTGCTCATTTGTTATTTTACGCAGAGGCGAGCCACCACCTATTGAAGCATACCCTTCTTTGCTTTTGGGAGCACGAAAGGTAGAAATTAGCTTCGCCAACGGCTCTTGGAGGAAACGGAACAACCGTGGGAGCCGAATAATATCCTATGTATCAAAAAGAGAAATGAGAACTGATTGACATTGGCACAATTTGAGGCTAGATACATAAAATAAAGCATGATACCGGATCCGCAAA
The DNA here is from genome assembly GCA_037832685.1 of Sicyos baderoa. Taxonomy (NCBI): domain Eukaryota; kingdom Viridiplantae; phylum Streptophyta; class Magnoliopsida; order Cucurbitales; family Cucurbitaceae; genus Sicyos; species Sicyos baderoa. The sequence goes on along the minus strand of JBBMEF010000014.1, from coordinate 9,611,796 downwards.
TAAGTTGAACAAAAATGGCTGAACATCATCAAGTGTTTCTGGCCCTCCTAGATTCAGGAGCAGAACTCCAACCTTCTGTTCCACTGATTCAGAGTGAGATTCTAAAGCAAATTCATCATAGGTGACAGTTCGTACGGAGCAAAATGCTCGTCCAAGACGGCCTCTCTTCTCAATGGGGCAAGAAACCACTATTCCTTGAGATGTACACTTGTTGCAAACTTGCAATTTTCCATAGGATTTGCAAGAGAAAGACGCAAGAGATTTGGGCACAAAGCATAACCTGAAAAACGAAAAAGCATACACCTTAAATTCTTAGGCCTCATTTGATAATTATTTTGTTTTTAGTTTTTGGTTTTTGAAATTTAAGACTCCAACAACTATCTTATCATATATTTTTTTACTTGGATATCAGACACTAAACCAAAATTAAAAAAGAAAAAAAAAAAAAATAACTTCCAAAAATTTATTTTTATTTTTGAAATTTAGTTAGCATTCACATACTTTCATTTAAGAAAAACGGATTCATGAGTAATAAAGATGGTACATATTGTACAAATTTGATAAGAATATGCTTAAATTTCAAAAACAAAAAATAGTTATCAAACACGATCGTAAATTTTGGTGAAAGTAGGTGGTAGGAACTTGTATAAAAATCCATGTGATTGCTTGCGGTGTGATCTTGCACACAATAAAATAAGCAAAACAGATGGTAAACTTTTGTTATCATAATCCACACAAGTTGAATGCCTCACACACATTCAAATATTCAATAGTAAATTCATCCAACAATGAATACACAAAGTTGAGATGGGGTGAAATTATGAGAGGATACACAAATGATATAAACAGAATTGTGGATTCCAATGTGACAAAAAAAAGACAGAATCCGATGATGAATCTCAGAAATAATACATAAAACATCTTACGAAGAAAGTGTGCGATCGGGATAGAGGGTCATGGAGGTGACGACGTCCATGGCGGTCGAAAATGGAAACAGAGGAAAATCTGAGAGAAAGTGTAGAAATGAGTGAGTTGGTTATAAACAAAATTGGGGGATGGAAAGTATTGATCGGTACCGAATTCGGCACTTCCACGATTATAGTTTTTGAAACTCGGTTTCGTGTCAAGAGCCTACGCATGTGGTCCTCTGCCCTATATATAAATATATATATATTTTAGTACAGATTGGAAGAGAAATTACAAATACGAATTCCAAAGATCAAACCAAAACAATGAAATTATTACGCCAGTTACCCATTCACTGTCTTCCGCCTTATATTGAAGGAATTGCGTCCTAACACAAATCTCGCAATTACTAAATATAAATAGCAATTATTATGAAGATAATAATCCGTGTACTTTAGTAATTAATAATTACTTGCTAGAGAATAATTATTATAGTTAGACTAATTAGATTGGGCTAACACTAAAATATCTAATTCTTAAAGTCACACATAACGACAGTCGATTTAACTAAAACATGAAGCCACAAAAGGTTTAATGGGCATTAAGAGTTATTTAGGTTTTCTCTTTTGCCTAACCTAATTGCACGTATTTATGTGAGATTAGGAGAGAAAAGACGGTGTAGGTTTTTCTATAGAGATAGAAAAACTCTGAAAGACGTAACTCATATGTGCTTCCAAATCCCATTAAAAGTAAGAGAGTGAAACCGTTCACGTATTAGCATACGTGGTATCAATCTTTGCTGGTGCACTAACTAATTAGATGAGTAGTAGTTGGAGCCCTAACATCTCCTGGTAGTAGCAGTGTTCTTACTTGCTTGGGAATCACGGATCAAAGGTTGTAATTCCTTATTCCCTAATTAATTCATTTAATTATTAATTCATTTAATTATTATGCATGTGTTTCTGCGATAGATGTTAGGAAATAGTTTCCTGAAATTTCACCTTATACATTACGTTTTCCAACAGTGGTACCAGAGCCTCTGTGCATAATATTATTTGATTATTGGTTTTACTGATTATTTTGATTGACAACAGAACAACGAGGGTTAATTTGCTAAATTAATTAAATCATGATTATTGGCTTATTAATCACCGAAACAGTTAATTAATTTAGCAAATTAAGTTAAGCGTTAATAAAATTAAAATTAATTAATATATAATTGAGATTGTTTGATTTTCGATAATTAATCCAAATAATAATTTGTTTATTTATTTTTTCTGAAAATTAATTAAGAGTTACTGAATTTTCAGAAATTATGATTAAATCGGCAAAATAAGATTTTTTGATTATTTAATATATATATATATATTCCCCTAAAATCTGAAAATTTAGTTACAGGCTAATTTTGATTAATATTAAAAGGAATCTTTTTGTTTCCATAAAATTTGGAAAATAGTTTCCATAAAATATGGAAAATACTTCGGTAAGTTTTTTTTTTTTTTTTTTTTTTTTTAAAAAAAAGGCCTTTAATTTAGAAAATTAATAAATAATGGAGATTATTTCCATATTGATTTTTTTAATTGAATCAATATAATGAATGTTCCTAATTGCAAATTAACTTATGCCTTAAGTTTAATGATTAGGAAGGGTTTATGGAATTATAATATTCAATATTATTATTCTTTAAATACGTTTATAATATTCGATATTATTATATCATTATTCTTTGCATGCTTTTATAATATTTGATATTATTATGTGTGTGGTGA
>JBBMEF010000014.1:9596081-9609021 GCA_037832685.1 Sicyos baderoa | reverse complement strand
AGAATATACGTTTTTGCAGAAAATAGAATCCTATATGTTTATACATTTTATGTATGTATATATATATATATATATATATATATATATATATATAATAAGTTAGCAACTTGAACCGCATATCTTATAATTTTTTTTAGGTTAAAAAATACCAGTGGAACTATTGGTTAAATATGAATATATTGACAATTATGGTATATCAACCTCTCTATTTAGGTTTGGTTTCTTTATCTTCATCGGATAATATGGGATTGAACATCAAAGTCAATTGATAGTTTGATGAATAACTTATATATCATTTAAAGATGTTGAAGACTTCTCACCTTATCAATGTGGGACAAGGTGATTATCTTCAACATGCCCTCTCAAGATGGTGTTATATTGAGAAGACCATATTGAATTAGATATGAATTTATCGATGAAAAGTATCCACTTTGGATTATTCGTTAGGGTTATATCTAAATTTTTGTGATCAAATACTCGTTTAAGTTTTTGTTTGCTTGTGTGAGGTCTAAATCACTCGCATAGGTCTTACCTACTTGGGTTCGAATCAAAATTTGGGAAACCAATAATATACATGAAGTTTTGATACTAAATTAGATAATATGAATTCATTCTATCTCAAAATTAAAGATGCTGAAGACCCTTCACCATTTTTAAAATATAATTTAATATCATAATATATTTCATATCATTTTTAACCTATATAAATACTCCTTTTTTTTTAGTACTAACCTATGAGTACTATATCAATAGAATTTTTGTAACCTATATAAATATTAAATACTATATATTAACAAAATGCTTATATTTCATTATTAATGTAATGCTCCAAATTCCTCTATTTCACGAGTATCCAAACAAAGCATAAAAGAGTCAAATGTGGAAATAAAAAAGTTGCACACAATTTTATAGTTGAATATAAAGTCACCAATTGAGTAAGTTTCTCCCCAATTTGTGCATCTTGCTTCTCTTATCGAGACAAATCATAAGGATTAGAACCTCGGATAATTAGAGGAGGATTTAAAAGTTGCAATAACAATTTTTTTTCCCTTTTTGAAGAAATATTTGTATTTTGATAGAATATAAATTGGTTTCGTGCGAGTCTACTTAAGGGCACATCCATTATTATCACGAGATATATTATCTTATTTTACAATATTTGAATATTAAAATAAATTCGTAGAAAAATAATCTAGAGAAGATCCGCTTGTATTCTATATATATTTTTTTTTTGAGATTTTAAACCTATCTACTCTTTAATAATTGAAAAAAAGAAAAAAAAGAGAAGTTTTTCATGAATGACAAAAATTGCACAAAAATGAAAATAATTGTACATATACAAAAAATGAAAAATATGTCATTTTAAAATGATTGAGTTCAATAATAATTGATTCAATCGAATATAGGGCAATCACTTAACAAACCGAATACAATTAAATAATTAAATATTATTGATCAAGTTTAATTATTTGAATTTATATAACTTTTAGGAGAAATTGATATAAATGAATTTTTGATAAAAATGTGTGATAATTTTAACAATGATCCTGATATACAGTATAAATCCTCAAATCTTTAAAAAAATACATTTTTTAATCTTACAAATATTTTGTAAAGGTCAAAATAGGCCGAGTGACAGCGCTATGGTATAAAAACCCTAGGCTAGAAAAGACTGTTATTCACATCCACATTCTCGCTTCCAGTTCTGAGTTGCTAGGGTTTCCTCTCTGAAGCTTAACAATGGCGGAAGAAGCGCAGTATTCATCTGGTACTGATACGCCGTCCAACAAGCGCAAGTACGAGGACCAGCCGCCGCCGGTTGTCTCCCGCCGCCCGACTGGCTTTTCCGCCCCAATCATCAACCCCTCCTCCGATTCCGCCCATCCTCCGCCCGCTTCCTACAACAACGTCCCGCCCCCTATGGATGAGATCCAGCTCGCCAAGAAGCGTGCTCAGGAAATCGCATCTCGATTGATTAACTCCAGCGGCGGCGTTGGGGCCGGTGCTGGGGCTGATGTTAAGCGCCCGAGGGTCGAGAACGGCGGCGGGTTCGATTCGTATGATAAGGGGTTTAGCTCTGGCCCAGGTGACTGTCATCTTGTTCTCTCTTTCTTGCACCTTTTGTGTTTTTGTGTACATGTATTGCTCTTAGTGTAGTAGTTTGCAGTTTTATTGCACTTGGCGTGGCTTATATCTTGAAATAAGTTAAATTCTTACTATTAACGGGAATATGGAGGATTAAGTGTTGCTGGATCTTTGTATTAGTGGTATAGTTAGAGAGTTTTCTTTAAGTTTCTTTTAATTGATTTTTTCCATCATGGTTTGATTAAAGTTTAAGTCAATTGTTGTGGTAGTTTATTTTTTCATACAAGACCCTTATTCTAAATATAAGAATTGTTTACAAATTGCATGATTGAATGCTTATTTGTCACCTTGATCTGTGTGGATGCAGACCTGATGCCTCACATGTCAAATTCGAATCCTTCAGCAGCACCGGCTTCCTATGGCTATCAAGGGTCGGGCAAGAAAATTGACATTCCAAATGGTAGAGTGGGTGTAATTATTGGTAAAGGTGGCGAGACAATCAAGTACCTTCAACTCCAGTCTGGGGCAAAAATTCAAGTTACTCGTGACATGGATGCCGATCCCCATTCTACTACTCGGACGGTTGAACTAGTGGGCACTCCTGATCAAATTGCAAAGGCTGAGCAGTTGGTTAATGATGTTCTCTCTGAGGTTTGTCGTAGTTTTCTAACTGCATGTTTACCCATATCAAATATCAAATTTCTGTATCAACTGTGCCCAAGGGGTGGCAGAGTGGTTGAAGGCCTGGGCTTTGAAGGTATGCTCCCTTCAAGGTCTCAGGTTCGAAACTCACCTGTGACATACTTCTTCGATGTCTCTGGTGCCTGGCCTAGGGACGGGCATGGTTACCTTGTTTCAAAAAAAAAAATTATGTATCAACTGTTGTTTGTGGTCTCACTACTTAAGAACATTTGCATGCCCGTGGGGCCGTGTGGCTGTGTGGCAATGGTTTGTTTGGATAAGGCCTTATCAATTTTTATACTACTAACTTTATATTATTGGCAATGTTTTATTTTGTTAATTGAATACAAAAAACTGATTGAATTGGAGTTTCTGGAAGGCTTTGAACTGCTGTTAAATACATGTTTGTCTCATAAATGGAACTTTTGAAACAGGCTGAATCTGGAGGTTCTGGCATAGTATCGCGAAGGTTACCTGGTCCATCAGGAGCGGAACAGTTTGTTATGAGTATTCCCAATAACAAGGTTCTTATTATATTTTGCAATTTCCCAACTTCTGTTAATCTCTTTTGTAAACATGTTTCTTTTTTATTTATGAAACTTATAATTGGTATTATTCTTCCTTTCCAGGTTGGCTTGGTTATTGGTAAAGGTGGTGAAACAATCAAAAGCATGCAGGCCAGGACTGGAGCTCGTATTCAGGTCTGTTTGCTCTTTTCATGTTGGGATGTTTTTCACGTGTTTTAGAAGTTCTTCCAAAATTGTGTTACTACCATTTTATATTTCAATTTCAAATGGGATTGTTTATTTTTTTTTCTTAGGTGATACCTTTGCACTTACCCCCTGGGGATACATCTACAGAAAGAACCTTACAGATTGACGGGTCAAGTGAACAGATTGAGTCAGCTAAACAGTTGGTTAATGAAGTCATCAGTGAGGTGCGTTTTGCAGATTTTGATTCCATTAACACTATAATGAATTTTGTAGTAGGAATTAATGCACCTAGTTTACACATAATTCCATGGATTTTTGTGTGAATAATTTTTTTCGAGGTGCTTATAATGAATTTTCCTGCTCGGATTTGGTGTTTATTTATCTCCTTACTGTTATATAAGAGGGATTTGGTAGTCAGTGGCTTAATATCGATCACACGGTTGTGTCAATTATAAAATGTGTTGCTTTCTGAAAACGCCTTTTTTCAGACACTTTCTTGTAAATAATCACCTTTTTATTTGTTATAATTTTGTATTCTAATCGTTCTTCCATGCTATGATTCTTCTTTGTTTGAAGTCAATAGTTGCAACATTTTTCTCTCATTGCCTAGTTGGGCAGCAGGAGTCAGCATGACTTCAGTTTTCCTTCATTAATAATACTTCTTTTCCTTCATTAATTATCTTTAATATGTTGCTGTGTTGCAAAATCTGCAAAACATTTTATTGCTAATGCTGCTAGTATGCACTAGCAGCTTGACTATTTTAGTTGTCGAACAGTGACTTTGGAAGAGCAATAAGGAGGTTGTACACTCACTGTGCTCACTCGACTTTGAGGGTGGGTTCCTTTGTAGGTCTATGGAATCAATGCGGGTTTGTAGTCACACAAGGAATTAGAAGCATTGGATTATACCACCCTGTGATACTCTTGGATCTCTTATAGCCTGAGATAGTTTTTTAGGTTTTTATCCATAATCGATCTGGATTTCTTTTTATGTCTGCAATTGTATATTCTTTATTATATCCATTGATGCAGAGGTGGAGGACATAAGATTCTGGGGTTTGGAAAGAGGTGAAGTTATTTTTCAAATTGAACTGCCTAGTAATTTCTTGAAGAGTGATTATTATGTTGCATCAGAAAGTGATAGGCTGGCTCCTTTGGATATTCAGCTTATCAGTCAATGTTACTCTTATTAGGTTATTAAGCTTTATATGACTCTCCTATTTAAGATGTCTGCTCTGCAGCCCAATTGGTATTATTATTGGTTTTATATCTAAGTGCTATATTGCTGGGATTATGGCCTATTCAACCGTCACATGTGCTTATTACTTGTGTATCCTGCAACTGATATTGTTATTGGGAACTATTGTAGGGTTAGTAATTGGATCATTAGTGACACCAACATGGAATCCTTTATGTTGGTGTTCTCTCAGCATTGCTCTGGTATGGTTCTGAATCCCATATTCTAATGATATAAAGTGATGATGTGGAGAGAAGTTGCAGATATATTTGTTGGATATTTATGGTCGTTAGTCAAATTTTTAAAAGTCAACGTACCATGCCACTATTATTTTTCTGGTGGTGTATGATATAGGAGGGTTTCAACTTCTAGTCTATCAACTTTCCTCTCGTAATTTCTTATTTGCTCTGTGTAGTGTGTACTATTTGTGAAGTCTTTAGCTTAATTCTGGGCATGTAGGTTAATTTGTTGTAGGAACTTTCTTATACTTTTTTTTTTTTTGGATGTGAAGGAAACCCGTAGGTATTAATTTGAAATTAATTCCTAGGTAGGTGACTACCATGGGATTTGAACCCATCACCTTATGCACCCCAAGACCCTCTATGACCAATTGGGCTACCCCATGATGGTTTACTTTCTTTTTGGTAATTGCATATCTAAGTTTCAACTTCACCTGATTGTTCTTAAGCCATTATTGATGGATATTTTCCTATTTGAGTCTTTATTTATTATTTGCCTCTGGAAGGACAACATAACTTATTAATTATTTTCAAGTTTTTTTTTACTTAAATTGTCCTATACTATCTTGTTATTGAAGTGTATTTTCTTATTCTAATCTTATAGGCTATTTTATTTACTTTTCATGGAATATGATTCATTACTAAAAAAAAATTCCTATAGAGGCCTCTGCATAATGCATATACTGTCAATGAACTTCTCAATTCTCATCATCCACTTTGCTCTTCCAGCCTTTTTAAAAATATTTTTATTTTCAATTATTTGTGGTAAAAAACTGTGGACACATTCAGACATTTTTTCTCCATCATCTTCTATTAGCTCTGGAGATTTGCTAGTCTATAGGGTCATTTAGTTTTAGTTTGATATCTAGCCAGTTAATTATTCTACGAAAGATTGATAATTGTGAAGACGAAGACATTGCTTTTGTTGTACTCTGCTATGACCTTCTTTGCCTTTTGAGGCAATTAAGTTCCTATATTCTGTTCTGTAAAAGCTTTTGTAGTCCTCTGGTTCTCTTTGCACCCATTCACTTCGAATATAGGGAGAGGTTGAGCTTCTGCTGGAGTAACTCGATAACACATCATCCAGTACGGTATGTTGGTGTTTTATACTCTTCATAACACAGTATAAGCTCCTTTAATCCGTACAAAATAATCTGACTTTGGATTTTCGATCATGGTATTTCAGATTTGACTTCTTTCCATTTTGCATGTGAATGTTGTGCTTTCCTATTCTTACCATGTCAGGTTTTTGGTATCTCACATTAATTATTAAAGATTCACCTTGGATTCTATCTTCATGTTTTTATCTTTTCAGAATCGTGCGAGAAATTCAGGTATGTCAGGAGGGTATAATCAGCAAGGTTATCAAGCTCGACCACCTTCAAGTTGGGCCCCTCCACCAATGCAGCAATCTGGTTACGGCTACGGACAGCAAGGTGGATACTCTGGCCCTTCATCTCAGTATAACACGCAACAACCTCCTTATCAAGGTTACTCTCAACCCGCATCTGGTGGGTATGGTTCCAATTGGGACCAGTCTTCTGGTACACCAAATCAACCTGCTACTCAGGGAAGTGGTTATGACTACTACAGTCAACAGCCCCCACAGCAACAGCAGACTGCTGGAGGAGGTTCTGCTGCTACAGGAGACAACTCCGGTTACGGCTATGGTCAACCACAAGCATCTACTTATAATCAACAGGGTTATTCTCAAGATGGCTATGGTGGTGGTTACCATGCACCTCAGTCTGGGTATGGCCAGCCACCTGCTTATGATCAGCAAGGTTATAGTTCTGCTACAAACTATGGAAATGTGGCCAATGCAACTCAAGATGGGGTCCCTTCATATGGGTCGCAAGGGGACTCATCACAGACGGTCCCACCCGCACAACCATCCTCAGTGAGCCAGCAAGGTTATGGTGCAACAAATCAACAGCCTAGCTCTAACCCTGGGAGTTATCCTCCACCAAATCAGTCAGGCTATGGAATGACTGCACCTTCTCAAACTGGCTATGGAAATCAACCAGCCGCTCAAACTGGTTATGGGGCTGGTTATGGAGCTCCTCAAACTCAGACACAGTCTGCAAATCCTCCTGCATATGGTCAGAGCACTCAATCGCCTAGCACCCCGAGTGGCTATGGGCAGCCTGCCGCATTGCCGTCTGGATATTCCAGTTCTCAGGCTCCTGCATCTGGGTACACTCAATCAGATCCCGGTTCTCAACGTGCCCCACCATCTAGTTATGGTACTGCAGCTCAGCCAGGGTTTGCACCAACGCCTTATGGGGTTCCTCCAACAAGTCAGCCGGGTTATGGGCAAGCTCCACCGACGTATAGCGCCTCTTATGGTGCTGGTTACCCTCAGCCTCCATATGATTCGGCACCAGCTGCTCAGACAGGGACACAAAGTGGGGTTGCAAAAGCGTCGCCAAAAAGTTGATTCTTGTATGTGTCGTTTAGACTACTGTTGTGGAGAACAGTTTACTGTGTTCCTATGGTTTGGTTTGTTTTTTTTTTAGGACAGGTAGAGTTATGAGACCTCTATGTCTGAATTACTGTATTCGGTTTTGTTATGGTTAAAACGTTATGGAATTTCTGCTATCCCTTCCGTCCACTCATACATTTCTCTGGCAGTCTTATCGTTTTTAATATAATGGCTACAATGTAATTCAAATACAACTAGTTTATTAAGCTTCAAGACGGTGAATCAGGTGCAAGAAAATCAAACTTATTGAAACACTAAATCCTTTATTTTTATCAATCCTTTATTTTTATCAAGGCTATTGTTACTCGAATACAAATGTGTGAAAATTTATAGGAAAAAAATGCACAAAGCACCCATAAACTATGAGATTTGTAACAATTAAGCCCTTCAACTTTCAATTTAGGCAATCACTACACAATAAGTTTGATAATGGTTGTAATTAACCTTTTTGATTAAATTTATTGATTTTTTTTTTTATGTGGGAGGGGGTTAATTGTTACAAACTTCATAATTTATATTCTTTTTCCAAAATTTATAGTCTTTTTCTCAAGTAAATTTAAATTGAATCCCATATATCCCAAAAAAAGAAACAATCCTTTTCCCAATCCTAGCAGCACTGAGCTATTATTCTAGTCTCTCTCTCTCTCTCAGTAAAAGGCTAAATGAAATTGTTCCTGAAAGCCAGAAACGCTTTCGGTGAGAGTAACAAGATGAATGCGAGAATTGAACCAAATAACAACTTGTAAGCATATTGGAAAGGACCACGATCATCTGCATCTGTGGAGCTTGCATGGGGCGATATCGCCATGGCGGATGGAAGGGCTTCGACTACTGCATCCGCGAGATCTACAATGAAAGAAGATTTGCAGTTGAGAGCAGGCACCCGTCCCCAGTTCTCGACCCCAGATTCAAGTGCTAAGTGCTTGTACTCCATATCTATCTCCTCAAGAGTCTCAATGTGCTCACTCACAAAGCTGACAAAAGCACATGTGTAAAATTACTGTTAAATAAAAATACAGAAAACAAGGTAGAAATCTGAGAAAGATGGAATGGAACTTCACCGAGCCTTTTCCCCCTTTCCCTAAAAAGGTTTAAAACATTTAGATAATAATTTCCTACAAGTTTTCTTGGCGGTCAAATGTCGTTAGGACAAATGATATATCCCATAAGAATAGGCAAGGTGCATAAGCTCAGGCCACTAACCGATATCAAATAACAAATTCACTTGACTCGTACATGGTTTAAAACCAAGATGTTGAATAGTTTACAACAGTAAAGGAACAATAGGATCTCCAAGAATAATGAATGTACATGGAACCAGAATCAACTTAACTGATAACAGTTTCATCTTTTTCATGGTTTATGAACAAAACATACCTCACGGGAACGGCTAGGAGACTCTTGATACCCTTCTGGCCTAGCTCAACAAGAACTTCATCTGTGTATGGCTTCAGCCACTGTACTGGTCCAACACGGCTCTGAGCGCGTAATTCATAAACAAGAATAAAAACCCAGAAACAAAATGATAGAACATCTGAATAACTGATGCATGTTTCAAAAGGCTATTGAGGCTTTCGAGGCTCGCCTCAAGAGTCAAGGCGAGGCTCTAACTTTTAGCCTCGAGTCTTACGCCTCTATTGGATCAAGAGAGGCTTACGCCTTGCACAAGAGAGGCTTACGCCTCAATGATAACACACTGAGGCTTAAAATTCCTACGCCTCGTAGAATTACTAGAAAATTAGCATTAATATTATCCATTCTTATAATATAAGAGTTTGAACCATAACAATATAGATTTTCTCTTATAAAATCTTTTGTTAGAAAGACACAGTTGTTTCAGAATTATCAATTTTGATCATTTGTTGGCTTATTTTCCTCTAGTATCTCTTTTTGGAGTTCTTTGTTTCTATTCACTATAGGTGCTTGGAGAATTCAATTATGTTTCATTCATCAATGAAATTATTTTTTATTCCAAAAAAAAACTCAATCCTATTAGTGTTGGTGTTATGTTTTATGTATTTTTACGCAAGAATTATGTTTTACCATACATGTTTATACAAATTTAGTTTTTTATAATATTTTTAATTAAAATTGAGACTTACGTCTCATACCGCCTCGAGGCCGCCTTTAGCCTTGGAAAACATTCATGGCCCAACATGCTTCTGGAAAGAAAAAATTTGATTAAGAAACGAAGCCTAACCTGATAAGCAAGCTTATGCTCATTTCCGATTCCTCTGGCTTTCAACTCTTGCATGATTAGATAGATGCACTCTTCCATTTGGTCTTTGTATGGATCTCCAGCATTCTCAACATAACTGACGGGAACACCGTGCGCACTAAAGAAAATCATGACCTAAGGTGCAAATGATGCAACATTAAGAACTAATAGACTTGGACAATCATTTTCTGCTAAAATCTCTCTATAAAATCAGTTTCAGAAAAATTCTAGTACCTCCTGAGGATCGGCGAAATTCTTCAGCTCTGCCTGAATCAAGTCAGCCATTGACTTAATGTACCCTTCTCGTTGATACCAGGACTTTATGATTGAAACAGGCAATGTTGAGAGATACTCATCTTCCCTGATAGAATCATAGTCAATAAGTCAGTAGCAATTTTTTTAATAGCAAAGTCGAAGTATAATAATATTGGACCTGATCATCACCTGAAAATCTTCTGGAGAACTCGAATACTGGACCCAGTTGTAGAAATAGAGTACTGTGGATACAATGGCAGCACCACAAGTCTAGTTATCCCATCCTCCTTAATCTGCCACAAACATCAACGGTACCATCACGACGAATCAAAGGACTTAAAAAAAAATGCTTAGAATAATTGCTAAAAATTGCAGATATGGAGATAAAAATAAAGATAATATACAAGGTCGGTAGTAGGTATACATTTTCCCCCATTTGAATTAGAATGCAAGGGGAGTAAAAAGAAAACGAGGAACATACTTGTTGAATTGCTTCCTCTGTGAAAGGGTACCAATAGCGCATTCCTACATAGACATTAGCAGATATGTTTTTCTCTTCCAAAGCCATTTTAAGCGCCTGTGCCTGGAAACAAGCATTCACAAGTTATAAATATTTGAACATTCGTCGTACGCCAACCGAACATATACAAGAATGAACAAGTAGAAGATATATGAGAAAGAGAGCGGTCAATCTACCTGTTCATCTGTTATTTTACGCAAAGGTGAGCCACCTCCTATTGAAGCATACCCTTCTTTGCTTTTGGGAGCGCGAAAGGTAGATATTAATTTCGCCAATGGCTCTTGGAGGAAACGAAACAGCCTTGGCAACCGAATAATATCCTATGCATCATGAAAAGAAGTAAGAACCGGTTTACAATGGCATGTCACTAAGCCTAGATAGTAGATGCATAAAATTAAGTAAGCTACCGGATCAGCAAATAGGTTGTACAAAAATGGCTGAACATCATCAAGCGTTTCTGGCCCTCCTAGATTCAGGAGCAGAACTCCAACCTTCTCTTCCACTGCCTCAGAGTGAGATTCTAAACTAAATTCACCATACGTGACAGTTCCAACCGAGCAAAATGCTTGTCCAAGACGGCCTCTCTTCTCAATCGGGCCAGGAAGGTGTAGCCCCTGCATGACATCTCTGTGGCCATAAGAGCTAGAACAAGAAACCACCAATCCTTGAGATGTAGACTTATCACGAATTCGCAAATTTCCAGAGGATTTGCAAGAGAAAGACACAATAGATTTTGGCACAGAGCAAAACCTGAAAACCAAAGAAAGCATACGTTGAATTCCTAACTTAGATAATCAAATACCTAAAAACTCCTACAAGAATCTACGTCGTCGATCATACAATAAAATAACAAAAAAAAAAAAAGTTCATTCTGGTCAACTCCAGTTATAATAATCTAAAGTCCCCAAGGGGTGGCACACGTGTGACAATAATCTAAAGTCCCCTAGGGGCAAGCTTGGACTTTGAAGATGTGCTCTCTCAAGTTTCCAATTCGAAATTCACATGTGACATTAATTTACAGACACCTCCCAGTGTCTCCATTCCTTCGATGTCTCCCGGTGCCTACTGCCTGGCCTGGGGACGGGAATGGTTACCCCGAGTATAGTGGAGCAAAACTCCGATTTTCCAGTTTCAAAAAATAAAAATAATTAAAATAATCCACACAACTTGAGGGGCATTTAAAAGGGCACCAGTACAAACCAATCAAGCAAATGGGGTGATTCTAATTTCTAAATACACAAAATGAAATTCCCATACCTAAATTCATCACAAATCGAACAAACGAAACAGAAACAGAAATCTAGATTCCAAAAAGTAACAATAAAAGGCGATTTGAGAATCCGATCAAAGCCGGAAGGAAACACGAAAGTAATAGATGAGAGAAGTACTTACGCAGAAACTGTGTGATCCGAAATGAGGGTATTGGAGCCGAGAAGCTTCATACTGGAAAGAGAGGTCGCGTCCATGGAAATACAGGTACCCAAAATCGAAATTCCACCAAAAAAAAAAAAAAAAACCCAGAAAAGAATTGGAGTGGATTTGTGAGAGACGATGTTGAGATTATGAAAATTTGAGAATTGAAAACGTTGAATCGGAAGGATGATGAAAGGGAGAGAAGTCAAAATTGGGGGAAGGAAAGATCTGGGAAACAACTTGAGAAATTATATTCTTTCAAAAATGGGTTCCGTGTTGAAGAGTCTACGCATCTACCTAATTCTTGCTTTTTTTTTTTTTCTTTTTTTTTTGGAAAAGAAATATATTGTTAGGCCTTTAATTGGGATTAATTTTTTTTTTTTAGTGGATATTGGTAAAGGGAAAACCTACCAAATGTCTACTTTTGTGAAATTATCATAGGATTTGTCGAAATAACCAAATAATGTAATGTAGAGGTATGGCTAAAGTGTGTGTTTAAGGGTGGAAGAGAAATATTTCATCCCTAGTTTGACTTTCCCCTATTTATTCATTTTTTAAAATTAATTCACTATTTAACTCCTCCATTTGAGGGAGTGTGTTTACCTGCGCACACAAAAAAAAACAAATAATAATTATAGTTTGTTACCATTCCACCCACAATTGTAGGGTTAATAAAAAAATAAAGAATAAATAAAATTTTGGTCAACCAATTCACCCACACTTTTAGGTTATTAGATTGCCAAATTACACAGGCCATTATGCAAAATTACATGTAACAAATTGAACTCATTTTTTAGCACTTTATTTTACCTTTTAATAATTTAATTTCCTTTTTAACATTTTTAATTTACACATGTCACTTTTACGTTGTTAGCATTTTAATTTACGTTTTAACAGATAACTTCATATGTTTACACGTTTGTTGGGGTCTCCAATTTTTTCCACCATTGTTACTTTTTCAAACCCCATGCCTCTTCACTCATATTGCACGTTACCATTTGTTCCCTTCTACCAACAGTTTGTCTCCATCATTGCCGCACCACGTTGAGTTTAAAGTTTAGGATGTCAACTACATCTGTTTCCGTGTTCTTTAA
>JBBMEF010000014.1:9522373-9575619 GCA_037832685.1 Sicyos baderoa | reverse complement strand
TGCAAATATTTTCAAAAAGTTGCTATTTACTCAATTTTTTTT
Organism: Sicyos baderoa; assembly: GCA_037832685.1. Taxonomy (NCBI): domain Eukaryota; kingdom Viridiplantae; phylum Streptophyta; class Magnoliopsida; order Cucurbitales; family Cucurbitaceae; genus Sicyos; species Sicyos baderoa. The sequence goes on along the minus strand of JBBMEF010000014.1, from coordinate 9,575,577 downwards.
ATCTTATTGTAATATACATGCAAATTCCCCTTAAAAAAACAATTTTAATAAGTATATCTATCTACCTTTTTTGTATGGTCATTAAAGTAACACATTACCGATTGACTAGCCTTATAAAATATATAAAATGTTTGTGCAACTTGCGTATAATCAACAAATTCTTATATTTTATCTATCTACCTTTTTTTTGTATGGGAGTGGGCGGATAAATTAATGATAACAATAATTTATTTCGTAAAGGACGAGAGAGCCCCTGGCCAATGACCAATAGCGTATAATCAACAAACTCTTATATTTTATCCAAATTTCATATTAATTAAATTAAAAAAAAAAAATTGTAATCTTTTATTAATATATATATATATATATGAAAATTCATAGATTAATCAAATCTAAAATATAATTATTAGTATAGTTATTGATATTATAATAAATATTGTTGTCCAGTTTTATATAGGTAACATTACTCTAAAATATATATGAGTTAAATATCACGATCAAACTGTAATGTTTAATTAGATTATCAGTAAGTAATTAAACTACTAGATCATTAACTTTTTTGGTATCTTTTATTCAAATTATAATTCTTACAAAATATTAAAGTGAGCTTCTAAATTACTATTTAAGCTGATGTCTTTCGAGTATTACTTTCTTATGCGTCACTAGTCATGATTATAATATTGTTAATAGTAATAAAATTAATTAAAAAAAAAAAGCTTACAATATAATATATGTCAAATTAATTATTTTGTAATTTTAAGAAACTATTATTGTTTTTTTCTTAATTATTGTTTTCTTTTTAATTTGGGAAAGAAATATTAGATTCAACGTAAGGGACAGATAATTTAGATTCCATAAAAGAATCTTTGTTTTGAGTGACGGAGTCCTACCGGAGGCGGGACCGCATTAAGTTGAAACTTAATTTCAGAAAATGACCCCAGAATAACTCTACACGTGTACGGTCACGATTGGACACCAATTCTCAACGGGGGCTGTTAAGTCTTTTCGCATAACTACCATCAAATTTGCATTTATACCCCTGAAATTCCGTCAAATTTCTTCTCTTATCCATCGTTTGTTCTTCTTCATTATATATAATTTGCTTACAAAATAGATTGGAAATATAGCTCGGTACCAAGCTGTCGCTCAAAGTTATTCGCAAAATCATGGCTCGAACCCCCACCGGAGCTTTACTCTTTCTCCTTTTCCTCGCCGTGATCGGCTTGGCCTCCGGTGGCCGGGATCTTCCCGGAGATCTTCTCCGCTTGCCTTCCGAGGCCTTGAGGTTTTTTCGCGGCGGAGCCTCCGATGCCAGCGACGAGGACTCCGTGGGGACGAGATGGGCTGTGTTGATCGCCGGTTCGAATGGATACTGGAATTACCGCCACCAGGTTTGTTTATCTTACTTCTGATAAGTTAGATTTCGAATTTGTGTTTGTATCGATGTTGAAATTCGTAGTTGATTTTCGTTTTCTTCTTCTTATTTCATACTTTTTCCTCCAAATTTCTACTGTATTATATCTGTTGCTGATTCTTGTCTGATATTTTTTTTTTTTTTTTTTTTTTTCTTAAACTGCTTTGATTTTTAACTTTGAAGCTTATAATCAGTTTGTATGTACTGTTTCTTAGTATGAGATCGCGTATTTTCCTCTCTAAACTGAGTCTTTCAGCCTTTAGGTGTTTGTTTTTGTGGTTGACCTTTTTGATCAATTGAATTTTTCAGCTTTTTGATTAATTAATTATAGCAGTTCTTATCTGTTAAGTTTTCTCTATCTTTTTTTTAGTATTTGCATCATACTGATTAATACGTTTTAATATAATAAAATATTCATTAGGTCAGTGACAATAATTCATAATATCAATGACTACATTTTTCAATATTTTTGAAAGTGACATTATTTGTAATTATTTACCTTTTCTTTTCTTTTTTTTAATTCATCCGTCCAATTTTATTCAATATTTCTTGCTGTGATAATCCTTGAAATTAGAGCTGAAATTTTCTAAGAACATGGGTTGCTATCAATTGTAAGGCACTTGTGATTCTTCTGGATAAGGATAAACAGAGCTATAAACACAACCACTTATTGAGTTACTAATCAAAAAGAGGAGAGTTATAATTAAGAATCAATACAAATTTGTTAAACATAGAAGATCAGTATAAAGGGATAATCCAATAGTGTTGCTATTCTGCTTTAAACCTTGTTTTATTTTCATTGTTGTTAATGGTTTAATAATTTGAAAATACTGGGACAGTGATGAACACATTTTCTATCTACCAGGCTGATATCTGCCATGCTTATCAACTGTTGCTGAAAAATGGTCTAAAAGAGGAGAACATCATCGTTTTCATGTACGATGACATTGCCTTCGATTACGATAACCCGAGGCCCGGGGTCATCATCAACCATCCACAGGGTTCTGATGTTTACCATGGAGTCCCGAAGGTTTCTTATATTGCTTTTATGGATAATGAATTCCAATTTTGTACCTGATTCATTTGATTGTAGCTTCTTATGTACCTTATATTTTGTTCATGGCAGGATTACACTGGTGAGGATGTTAATGTGAACAACTTTTTTGCTGCCATTCTTGGAAACAAAACAGCTCTAACTGGGGGTAGTGGGAAGGTTGTTGACAGTGGTCCTAATGATCATATTTTCATATACTACAGTGATCATGGCGGCCCTGGTGTGCTTGGTGAGTTGCTTGCTTCTATGTAAAATTGACCTATCCTGTTTTTCAGGCATCTTTTTATGAAAACATTTGTTTTTTGATATGCTTGATTTATGTCTGTAAGCAATAAAATGATTGGTTTATTTATCTAAATTTTATTATAGAGGCAGGCAGCCAACATTTAAAGAGGTAGTCATTTCATAAGCATGCTTTGATTTCAGGCTGATAGAAAGCCTCATTTCATCTAGGAAACACTTTTTGCATGTTTTTTTGTTGGAGGTTGGGGATTCAACTCATGACCTCTTGGTCATTGACACACATTTATGCCGATTGAACTCTTGTTCTCGTTTTGCTCTCTTTTATTTGCTATGTTACACCCAAAAAGAAAAATAAAAACAAGAACAGAAAAAAGGGCCTCCGATCAAGAACATAAAAAACATTCATGCTCTGCTTTTTAATTTATTAATTTTGTTATTCTTATTGTTAAAACAGTGATCAAAGGTTACTACCATGACAAAAAGCCTCGTTTTCAAATGAACTATTCTTGTTACTTGATGATGGATAAGAAATTTCTCATCTCTATAATATATTTTTTTCTCAGGGATGCCTACTTATCCCTATATTTATGCCGACGATCTCAATGATGTTTTAAAGAAGAAGCATGCTTCAGGATCCTACAAAAGTCTGGTAAGTTATTGTACTGTACTGTTCGAGATAACAACTAGAATGTCCTAATCTAATGGTACTATATGTAATATTATAGGTATTCTATCTCGAAGCTTGTGAATCAGGAAGTATCTTTGAAGGCATTCTCCCCGAAGGATTGAACATTTATACAACCACTGCATCAAATGCTTATGAGAGCAGTTGGGGTACCTACTGTCCAGGGGATTATCCTAGTCCTCCACCAGAGTACAACACGTGCTTAGGTGACTTGTACAGTGTTGCTTGGTTGGAAGACAGGTAAAACATAATAATCAACTTGTCTCTATCGTTTTGTACTATGTTGTCTAAATTCTTTTAATTTTAGTCCAAAAAAAAAAAATAGTGGGTAGTAATTGTTTTTGTTATATGTACCACCATACTTCTAGCATCAAAAGTTTAGCCGAAGAATAAGTGTCATAAAATCATTAGATCCAAAAGCTTTGACTTTGAGTTACTGGTAAATTTAAGGGGATTTTGCATGTATAGCAAAAAATGGTAAAATATTTCCGTCTATAGCACTATATCAAAACTAATTCATTTGTAGCATAATTCTATTACTGGTTGAATTCTATTAGTGATAGTTTTCAATCAATGATAGAAAAAAATCCGCTATAAATGAATTATTTTAGAAAGTATGCTATAAATATAATATAAGAGATAGAATTTGTTGTTGATGATAAATTCTCTAAATTTAATGATTAATTTATTTTCAATATGATTAAGGTGTGCTAGGCTCTACATGCATGCTGACTATTATATTCATATGAGGGGTCTAAACCCAAAATCTATTCATTTAGCTCATTCTGAATAGTTTAAGTTTGATTTTGTTTATTTTATTTAGAACCTCATGATTCTTACTTTGTTGCTGTAAACAGTGATAATCACAATTTGAAGACGGAGACTTTACGCCAGCAATATGAACTGGTAAGAACTCAACCACCGTTTTAGGACAAATCTAATTCCTATGATACATATAATGTTTTTGTAATCTTGTCTCCAGGGGGGGTTTTAGCCTTTTTCTTTTGTAATTTCATACATAGATAAAATTGAACTGCTGGTTTTCCTCAGGTGAAGAAAAGGACGCTAAACGACGAGGATTCTTATGGTTCTCATGTGATGCAATATGGTGATATAAGGCTCAACAAAAACGCTTTGTTCTCATATCTGGGTACAGATCCTAGTAATGAGAACAACACTTTTGTTGAGAACAACTCTTTGAGGCCAACCAGAAGAGTTACCACCAATCAGCGTGACGCTGATCTGGTCCACTTTTGGGAAAAGGTTAGTTTCTTGTTTCTTCCATGGATAGGTTTTTTTTTTTAATATCCGTGACTGTCCGGGCCAGCTTTCGCGCACCTCGACTACTGTCACGGGACATGCCGCCTGACCTTGCAACATTTGGCTGCCAAGGAAACCCGTAGGGAATTAATTCCTGGATATGTGGCTACCATGGATTGAATTCATCACCTTATGCACTTCAAGACCCGAACTGAGCCACTATGATGTTATTTTCCAATTGGATGGTAAGAAAGAGACTCTAAGGATTAACAAATTCCTTTTCCTGTGTTAAACAGCCAGACTTTGAATTCTATTCTTAGCTTGTGAATTCTATTCAGGATTAACAAATTCCTTTTCCTGTGTTAAGGATTAACAAATTCTATTAACAAGTGTTTGCTATTTGCCATCTGTAACAAGTTCATAACTTGAGAGACTTTCTTCTATTTCTAATTTAAGCATTGTAGAATTTGACTGTTTTAACATTAGTCTTTTTCTTGCTTGCAACTTTGGTTTCGACATCACCTAACAACACCGCCCCTCCGTGCTTGATTTTAGTTTCGCAAAGCTCCAGAAGGCTCCACCAAGAAAATCGAAGCTCAGAAGAAGTTTGTTGAAGCAATGTCCCACAGAGTTCATGTCGATAACAGTGTGAAGCTAATTGGAAAGCTGTTATTTGGAATTGGAAAAGGTCCCGTGGTGCTCAACGCCATCCGTCCCATCGGACGACCCCTTGTCGACGACTGGGACTGCCTTAAAAACACGGTACACAATGTCAACGGTTTATTAAAATGCTCTTATTTTTCCCATTTCTTTCTTGATGGTTCTCAAAGAAGAGAATATACTGATACAGGTTAGGAGCTTTGAGGCACGCTGTGGATCCCTCTCCCAGTATGGAATGAAACACATGAGGTCCTTTGCAAACATCTGCAATACTGGAATCAGCAAGGAGCAGATGGCCGAGGCTTCGGCGCAAGCTTGCCCAAGCGTCCCCTCGGGCCCGTGGAGCTCCCTGCACAAGGGCTTCACTGCCTGAGGATGAAACCAAGCACTCGTCCGACTCGGACAACGTACGTTCCTCCCTCCCTTGTTTATATCATGTGTGTTCAAATGCCTCAAACGACCACAAGTTATTTGTAAATACTTCCACAGGCGCGTCGTGTGAGGAAAAGTTGCATATAATTGAAATCTGTAACAAAGTAACGTTTAGCTTTGGTTTGGTTTTCAAAAATCACTGTAATTCAAAACAAACCAATGTGGATGTCTCAATTTTATGGAGATATAGATAGATAAAATGTAGATGTTGATGGATGGTTTTTAGAAGTCTTTAAATTAATAAATGATATTTAAATTAATGAACTACATTTCACACAAAAATAAATTAAAAATCCTATTCAAATATTTCATTGATATGGTAAACTATGATGGAAAGGTCAAATCCCAAGCTCCACAAGTAGAAAAGTGCATATGATTGAAATATTGGTGACAAAAAAGGGATAAGAGTGGGCAATAAGTATTTTTGTTTTTGTGTAAAGGAAATTGTGTTTGGATGTATTTATATGAGAAATGATTTGGATTTATTTGGAGTGGATGGGGAAATTTGAATATAATGAATTGAAGTGACCACATGTTGTGCTCCCCCATTCACAAAAGAGGCACTACCAGCTTGGATCCACAATCTTTCTTTGTGTTCTTCCCACTTTGCACGCTTTCTTTCCATTTTTTTATTTTTTTATTTTGTTTTATATTAGCCAAAACTTTGATCAACTTAAATCTTTTTTTTTTTTTTGAAAAATTTGATCAACTTAAATTAGATGGGTTGAATACATAATTTTTAAGGCAGGACCATTTTGTTTTTAACTTTTTGTTTTCCAAATTTAAACTTAAAATAATTATTTTTATAATATATATATATATATATTTTTTTTTTAATTTGAATGTCTATATCTTACCTATTATTTTTGTTTTGAAATATGTTTAGCATTTACATACTTGTTTGTAGTAAAAATAAGTTTAAATTTCAAGAATCAAAAACTAAAAATTAAATGGTTATCAAAGGGACTTAAATATTTAATGATTTATAAAGTTTTTATTTAATCACTAAATTAATTCATGAACTATCCAAAAAGTGGAAAATTTAGTACAAAAATAGTTGGTGGCTCATGGTTTCATTATTTGTTGATATTATGATAATGGATTCGATCACTAAATTTGGTATTTAACTCTTATTTAAAATTAAATTCATAATCATAAATTTGAATTGAGTTCTTTTATTGGTTTTATTTTTTAATTTAATAGTATTGAGGTGAGAAATTGAAAATTCTTCATTAATTGATTATATGTTACATTACAGTACCACTTTGAACTAAGTTCATGTTTTTTCTTTTATTGGTTTTTTTAAAAAATACTCTTTTATTAGTTGGATACCATATAAATCTCATTTTCACTAATATTGGAAAGGAAATATTATTATTTTAAATTTACTTATTTTAAAATATATATATATATATTTCTTATTTAGAAAATTGTGATTTTAAATTTTGAAATTGGTAATGATATTAGTTTTGGAACTGGTTTTACTTTTATATTTTTATTTTCTAAAAAAAAAAAGAAAAAAAAAAGTTGTAGAAGCAAAGACCTTCCTATTTTAAATACAACAATTTTGTTAAAAAAAGTATTCCATACATAAAAAAATTAATTCTTTAAAAATCATGTTTGTGTTATTATTATTTTTATTATTTTTTTAATTCAATAATATTTGGAGGAAAAATTCCAAATTTGTAAATTCTTAATTACCCGGCAATACAAGATGGACCTCTACTATTTTTGGCACAAATTGTATCTTATTGTTTTCTATCAAATTTATATTACTTGAATTTAAAAAAAAAAATCTTGATTCAAAAAACTTATTGGAGCATTAAAATGATATTCGGTCTTTATTTTTCTTCTTATCATTATAATTTAGGAATATGGACGGTTAGTTGAAAAAAAGGGAATTTGTGCTGTATAATAAATTTCTTACTCTCTATTAGAATTATACTAACTTTTTAAAAATATTGCAAATATAACAATTTTTTTTTGATAGAGTCTATCAAACACTATTGATGGAGTCTATTGATGAAGTCTATCAAACATTATTGATGAACTCCATCAATAGTGTCTGATAGACTCCATCAGTCACGGTTGATGGAGTCTATCAATCTGATTTTGCTATATTTATAAATATTTTCAAAAAGTTACTATTTACTCAATTTTTTTATCTTATTGTAATATACATGCAAATTTCCCTTGAAAAAAACAGCTTTTGACTATATTCCTAAATTATGTAAATAGTGTAAATTCGTTCTAAATCGGAGGATATGTACGGATACGAATTAGAGAATGGTTCGTTCGAAAAAACAGTGTAAAAAATAGCCTACGATTGTGATTGAAACTCAATCTTATTATAAACCAATTTGGTTCCTTGTGTGATTCTAACAATTTTTTATAGAGTTTAAACCGATTTTTTATTCATATTTTTGTAGCAAACAAAATCTAAATTGTCAATGAACCAGATAGAATTCAATCAATAGTACTTAATCTATCATTAGTTGAATTTTATCACTCATAAATAGACTAGACTTATTATACCACAGATATATCTTTAATACAAAATTATGTGCTATAGATGAATTATTTTATAAATTGTGCTGCAAATGTAATATAAGAGGTATAATATATTGTTGATGGTGCATTTTATATGATTATTGAATTTGCTAAAAAAAAGTATACAGTTATTGAATTGTTTAATAAATGATTTTTTTTTTAATAAATGATTATGTTTGAAGAAATTTAACTAGTGGCCAAACTTTCTCAAACAAAAAAAAAACAAAAAACCTTGGGGCCAAACTATACCAATGAAATCATATTAATTCAAATTTAATAGTAGGAAGTTAGATATTTTTTAGTGAAACGTGAAGAAATGGACCGATTATACAAATAACGAAATAAATTAAAACATAGTTGTAGGTATTTATGTTAAAATTTCATTGATTTATATAATATATATATATAAGGATTTAAGACATTTTACTATTTTGGACGATAAACTATTTTGTTCTATGATATTTAGTTCAAATAATTTATAAACAAATTATTATATAATATGAGATTCCACTAATTTATATATCATCTCAGATGATGTCATATAGAAAAAGTTCATTTTATATTAGATTTAAATTTAAGGACTAAAATATTTATTTTGGCTTACTCGTTTTGATGTGATTTGAATTTTTTGAGATCAGCCTATTTTCTCTTGAATGAAATCCAAATCACCCCCTTCATTTTTATGAGATAAATATTCATGTGAAACTTCGATACCATACTATAAGAGGAGGAGTATTGGAAAAGTCTCTTTTCATTTTTTACTCATTAGCATATTTATCTAGAGGAAAGAGAATTAAAAAAGACTAACTAATATACCTAATATTATATATATGTAACGTTGCACGTGTATATTTTACTTATATTTGTACAGTTACTTAACTTCATCGAGTAAAGTTATATATAAGAATATATATAAAATTTATTTAAGTATTAATTTCAAAAAAATAAATAATTTTTTTGAATAAAGTTATTGATGTAAATAAAACCAATATAATATATATATAAGGTTTTTGAATAAAGTTATATAAAATTAAAAATAAAGTAAAAATAACAGAGTATAACTATTTTAAATTAATTTTCTAAAAAAAAAATACTATTTTAAATTAATATATTAAAATACCAAAATTTGGGAAAACCCAATATATATATATGTATATTCAACTGATTTTCCTATAAAAATTAAAATTTTACCATTATTTTTCAAAACTCAGTTCTTTCACAATTTCTTTGATGCATTGCTCTGAAGTTTCTTTTAATATTTCTCTCTATATTTGAAATCAATACTTAAATAAATTATATATATATGAATGATTGGATGATAAATTTATTTGTGATATTTAATAATTCAAAACAATGAATGAGTGACATTAATGTACAAAATATACAAATAAAAATTTACTTCTCAAAAAAAAAAAAAAAAAACAAATCAAAATACAGAATTTATGAAATTCTTCCATTATTTATATAACATACAACAATCAAATTATAAGAGCAATCTTAAAAAAAAAAAAAAACAAAACAATGTACTTACCTCTTTATCTATCCCAATATTTGTAACACTTTTCTAACCATCATGGAGTACCCCAATTGGTCATGAATGAGTTTCTTTGACATCCAAATATTGTAGGATCGGACGGTATATCCCGTGACATAAATGGATGTACAATATGCCCCGTGATATATATATATATAAAGATAAATGATAGCTACCCTAAATTATTCATCTAAAATAAAAGAATAAAAAAGGATTACTACCCTAAAGCAGTCATGCTTGCAAAAGTCTTTTTAGTCTTTTTTTTTTCGTTTGAATTTTATATTAGTCACAGGTATGTTTTAAAATTAAATACTTTTTCTATTAACATTTCAATAATAATCTATTTTAGTCTTTAACATAACTGTACCAAAAACGCTAAATTGAAACTTAAACTAAAAAATAAGGACTAAAATTATATTTTTCTCCTATTATTATTTGGTTGAGAAGTCTAATTTATATGTTTTTTTATAAGTTCAATTTATATTGAGTCCTTTTATAAAAAAAAAAAAAAAAAAATTAAGAGAGAGAAATTACAAATCATTCATAAATTCACTACAACTCTCAAATAAATGAGAGCCAAATACCAATACATTATTGATCTATTTGTTAACAACAAATTTTTAATCATTGTTTTTTTAGCTACTAGAAAATAACTATTCATTTTGAATATATAACCAAACAAGATTTCGTTCACTCTAACTTCTCAAAAAAAAAAAACATTTAAATGAGTTTTTTATTATAATTTTCAATTTTTAATTACTCAAAATACATCTTTAAACTAATTTGAACCTGTAACTTCATGAATATCAAATTGGTGACACCTAATCCAACGTACACACAGTTTTTGGAATATTTCTAATAATTTAACCTGTATTTTTTATTTTTTAATATAAAAACTGTTTAACCTGTAATTTATTGTACGAAAGTCTGAAACTTCAATAATGCCCAGAGTCTTAAAAAAAAAAAAAAAAAAAAAAAAAGTAATGCCCAGAGTCTCGCGCGTATAATCGGTTTGGGCATTGACCGGAGTGCAGTCTATTAAAATGCTTAACCCTGGTCTATTTTAAAAATACAACCATGGTCACTCAAACTAACCATAGTTAAGTCGCGTCCCGGTTCTAAGCTTCTATCTAAATTAAACATTTTCAAAATTAAATATATTTTTACTCCATCTACATCCAATTCAGTCTCACATTTAAATAAGTTTTTCTTTTAAATTTCGAGATAATAAAATAGTTAATTACCTAAACTAATCCTGTTTAATATATGATAATTAAATTCATTTTAATTTTTAGAAGAAAATAAATATAAAAGTAAAATTTTAAATAATACATTAAATTAAAAGTAAAAATGATTGAAATATCAACATAAACATTGTCCGATTCTTAAAAAAAAAACATAAAAGTTGTACAATTTTTAAAAAATTATAAATTTTGAGACAAGCAAAAAAGATCTATTAATATGGAGGGTCAGTGATCTTATTTTCGTTAATTCATTTCAAATCTATGATCACAAGTTTGAGTGTGATAAATGGATATTTGATTTTTATATTATTCGAGAGCAATGGTACCTTCTAAATAAGATTTGAAATCTTGGGTTGAAGACTGAAAAAAAACAAGGGGACAAAAATGATTTTGTGAGTAGACAGCGTTACAAATTCCGTCAAATTTGTTAACATGGGGGGTGAAATATAACGCCAATTGGCGAAGAGAGGACGGAGCGAGATTTGCAGTTGACGGAGAAGCAGAGGATAAAGCAGAGCCGCACGATGGGTAAGATGGACGGCTAGAGATGCATCGTGTTGGATGGTGGAATTAAGCGATGTGGGATTCGGAAGAGCGTATAAAAACAGGGAGTTGAAAGGGTGAGAGTCCATTTCGTTGTATCATCCAGGAAAAAAACCTCTCTCTGTACAACTCTCTATTCATTCTTTCTTTCTTTTGATTTCTCTGTAAATTTTCCATCAGTTTTCAGAGCGGTTGATTCTTTTGAAGCTTTTTAGATCACCCATGAGCTTGAAATTTTCTTTGATTTAGAGGCTATAATCGATCTACGATACCCTGTTCTTTGATAATCGAACCGAGCAAATTGAATCTGGGATTTGTTAATTCTGTAATCATTTTTGTTTTTAAATTCGGGGTTGAATTTGCACTAAGGCGTGAAGGAAGAGACGTATTTGGGGGAGTTTAGGAGGTTTGATAATTGAAATCAGTTCATCGTTGTGTTCTGTGTTTGATTTTGTTTCCTGAAGTCCGTTTTTGACCCTTCAATTCTTCATTATGCAGATAAATATTCAAGGGATTTCAAGTGGTTCGTTGGGGGGTTTTCGATTCTTGTTCTTCCCCTGTTCGAAAGTGGAAGAAGAATTGGACTCAGAAAAATGCAATTGATTATTTACCTGAGGGATTTAGATTTGCATTTCGCTTGTTTTCTGTGAAGCAGATTTCTGTTCTTGGTGAGAACTAATTCTTGGGGAAAATCCGGATCAGAAATTTTAGGTACTGATTGTTTATTTTGTAGGTGGATTTTGTTGTCTCTGTTTATCTGTTCTAATTGTTTTCATCCAAAGCATCAAATATCAATCGCCTTCCTCTGTTCAAATTCCAGTTGCTGTTTCCATGGCAGGATCTTTAGAAATCCGTATCCCCTTTGAGTTCTTTGAATTTTCTAGATTTTCCCTCGATTTTTCTCTGTTCTTCAAACCCAATCGAGAAAACCCCTCTGTTCTTTTATCAATTTAATTTTCGGATCATTCAAACCCAATCGAGAAAACCCTTATTTTGTTTTCAAACTTGTTTTGGTTTTCCTCTTATCTTCTCAGCAGCCAACATCTCTGTTTTCTCTTGTAAGATCTTTGCAGTTTCAATGGGGAAAACGCCATAAACTGGAGCTTGAAATTTCCAAACACCTTCGTTTTCTCTAATGGGTTTTGCTTTCTTCTACGAATCTTCAAAGATTTACACCCAATTGCAGAGTCTCTTTCGTTTCTGTTTTTTTTTGTCAATTTAATTGTTCAGAATCTTTTGGGTAACTCTTTTTTCTTGAAATGGGACAGGTTCTCGTGTATAATTCAGAAGGAAAATGGAGAAAGATCGTTTCAAAATCCATGGCAGTTTCGTTCATAATCATCCCAACGCTAGGGACAACAGAACCGCCGTAGACGGTTCGATTTCGTTAAGATCCGACGTCGCCGCCGTGAGGTCGCAACCTACGCCGTCGGACTTCGTGTTGCAATGGGGAAACCGGAAGCGTCTCCGGTGTATGAAAGTCCAGGTCAGGGCCCGGGACGTGTCTACTGCAGCCGCACCGGTTCACAGAACCACGGTTCGAGCGGACCGGCGAGTGGTTAGAGCCGAGAGAGACACGATCACAACGAAGAACCAGCAGACGAGTTGGATTCATAACCCTAATCAGAGTAATAATGGGTCTTTGAATCTCCGTCAACGGCCGATTTCTCCTCAACCGCCGCCGCCGCCGCCGCCGTCTGCTCCTCCGCCGCAGCGTGTCCCAAGGTATTACTCTCCGTTTTCTTCAACAATCATGAATCAACTCATAACTATTTTTTATTTTTTATTTTTGAATTTCATTTCGATCGCTCCGATCTCAGCCATCCTTTGAGAATACTTATTCCGGCCATGGGATACAAAATTCCCAATACCCTTCTTATTTTTTGTTTAAAAAAAAAAAAAAAAAAAGATTTTGAAGTTTTTTCCATGGGCCTTTAATTGGGCTTTCAAGGTTTAGGGCTTTATTTCCCTTACCCACTGATTTCATGTTTTTTTGTTGTTAGATATATATATATTAAGAAAATTGTTTTATATAATTTTTTTGAGAAGCAAGAGAAAATTGTATTTTTTTAGAATAAATTGTTTGACATTTGAATTTATGATATTTGTTATTATTATTATCATTATTTTTAAATTATATTCGAACCTATAATTAAAAGGTCATCAGAATATAATATTTATGCTGGTTTAAGTTCTTATAAATAAAAAAAAACTCTAATAAAAAAAAATTCTAAAGCATGGTTTTTACTTATTTATTTATTTATTATTATTATTATTTTTATAAAATTTGAGCTAGTACTGTGTGCTGTTGTGGAGTATTCAAGTCCATACTCTTTTAGTACTAATTTATTGATTTTTTTTTTTTGCTTTATTTTTTCTATTAGTTGAGAGTGTTTAATTTTTCGTTTACCTTTATTTTTTTGAGTAAGATATTAATTACTATTTAAAATTTGGATAGTTTGATTCTTCTCAAAGAAGAAAATGCTCAGTTTCAAGAAAAAATTGCTTTAAACATTTAATTTGAAGATCATGAACTATTTTATTTATTCCAAATGGTCTTATCCTTGACTTGAGATGTGAGTTGATAATTATTTATTTTTTTTAAAAAAAAAAGTTTTCTTATTTTGATATCTATATTTTTAAAAATGAAATGTTTGATTTAGAAAGAAAAAAAAGGTAATTTTCTGTAAATTTGTTTTGGTGTTTTGAATTCAGATGAGGATGAATCTATCAGTAGACCATTTCGAGTAAAAATAATTTTAAACTAAAAAAGAATCCTCAACAGTGCCTAACTTTTTTTTGGTTGTTTCTGAAAATTATTGGAAAGTAAATAAAATTAAAAAAAAAAAAAAAAAAAATTTGGGTTTGTGGGTTGATAAGGACACGTCCTCCGTTTCGTCCACGTGTCCTTTTAGCAATGGAACAACAGCCGTGACCACCGGTGTCCCCACAGCATCCTAGATCCGGCTGCCCTTCAGTGGACACGTGGCCTAGAAAATTCGAGATCCAACGGCTGAGAATAGCAGAGGAGTTGCCTCTTGGAAAAGACATCTCTGTCCTTAAAAAAGAGCAAAGGCCGTTCCCAATTTCTACGCTAAAATAACAAAGACCTGATTCCCCGAGGTCAATCCCGTAATTTCAGCCCAGTAACAAAAATAATTACTTCCCCCTTTTTGTTGTTATTATTATTATTTTTAATGTGTATAATCAATCCATCAAATCTCATGAGATTTGTTTTTTGAATTTGATTTATAGGAACTCTGAGATTTCAGGTGCGATGAGAGGCCACACCAACGGCGGATTCCGATCAATTACTTCGCCGGAGAAGAGACCGCCGCCGCCGCCGTCTAATCACGACAGCAACCACAACCACCAGCGGTCAATATCGGAGGCCAAAAAGGGTGGGTCGTCGTCCGGGAGCGGAGAAGGGGTGGCGCCGCCACTTGCGGCGGCGATGTGGCCGCCGAAATTTGTCATAGCTTTAACAAATAAAGAGAAGGAAGAGGATTTCATGGCGATCAAAGGGTGTAAGCTGCCTCAAAGGCCCAAAAAACGAGCCAAGATTATTCAACGCACCATCAATGTAAGAAGCTCATAACACCGCCCAACGAACCCAGATTCTTTCTTACTTTTTTACTATTTGGCGGAATATAGAAGTTTATGTGGCCGGGTTCTGGTTCGTCCACGGAGGGTGAGTCAGGGCCTAAGATCAGGCCTTTAAAGTTTCTGTTAACCACATGTGGTTAACGAGGGTCTTAGAATAGATAAGGTGATAATTCAATTCTGCCACATTAACTAAGGGGTACACAAATTGATAATATCATATATCATATATAAAATAATACTAAATCTATTTAATTTTAAATTTGGAACCTAATAAAATAAAGTATACTTAATTGTAATTGTAGCTCATATAGAGCCACATAGGTACTAAAATATAAATTAAAATTAATTATTGCTAAAATATTATTTAAATATATTCTTATTAATACTGTGGGAGTAACCGACAAGAAAAGGGGCCTGTGCTGAGTTGTCCGGTGGTGGCATGGAACAGAGACTCATTGGTTTTTGTGTAATAATTGTAAAAGAGCGAGGCCATATTTGTAATAAATTTTCTTAGTTTTGTGGGCCCACCCCTCACCAACTCTGCTCCTTTTATTATTATCAATAATAATTTTTTTGAAATGGAATTCTGCTCCGTTTTATAAAATATTGTAAAGTGGTTTTTTTTTCCTGCTTTTTAGGTTTATTCTTTTTCCCCTAAGCGGCGTCGTTTTTGATGTTTTTAATATATACATATTTTTTTAATTTATTTAACTGTGTTTGGTTGGGTGTGGCAGCTGGTGAGCCCAGGGACGTGGCTCTGTGATCTAACGCTAGAGAGATACGAAGTTAGAGAGAAGAAGATTTCTAAAAAGGTTTTTTTTTTATTATTATTTTTTTAATTAATGTTAATTTTGCTCAATTAAATAATATCCTTTTTTTTTTTTCTTTTTTTTCTTTTTTTTTTTGTGTAGAAACCAAGAGGGCTCAAGGCCATAGTGAACAACATGGAGTCGGATTCCGAGTAAGAAAGGCAGAGTTTTATCATTGCAAAATGTATTAAGAGTTTTTTTTTTTTTTTTTTTTTTTTGTAGATTTCTCTCTGCTCATTCTAGCTTATTGTTTCTTTTTCTTCTTCTTCTTTTATGAATAAATTGAAAGAAAACAAAAATAGTTGGATGTGTATAAACTTTTGACCTGTCGTTTAAAAAAAAAATGTATTGATTATCAAAACTATGCACCAAATCTTACAGCTGGATTTCGATTGGCAACGCTTTTTTTTTTTTTTTTTTTTTTTTGAAGGAGTAATTAAGAAGTCTTTAGGGTAAGGAATATGCCAATGACCATAAGATAAAAATATACTTGCTATGTTATGCATTTCTTTATGATCGTTAATTTGACATATAATACTTGATCAAGAATTTGAAGGGTCGATGATATAGTTGGTTATCTTATTTGGTGTTTGAAGTTTTTTAATAAAAGTATAGTTTAAAGGTGACATGCGGTCGATGAATGAATTGTCTTAAAACCTATCATCTCTAACTTCATAACAAATAAATGTCAAAATTTAAAGATAATTGTATGCCCTTTCACATATTTCCTTGGTTTAAGAGGGATTCAAAATTAATGTAATTTTGACTTGAAAATGACTCTTTTGAGTGGACTGGCCACCAAATCAACCAATATGCCATTTTATTTGTTTAGTCAAAATTAAAATAATCTAATCTAATAATATGCTTTGGCGTTACCTTCTTGGAGAAGAAAGGCAAAAAAGGCAAAGCCATTATTGTTCCTTCGCTGTAATTGCCAGCCACTAAAATATGGACACGTTTCACGCTATTATTCATAAGCACATGCCTCGCTTGTTTATTTACAGCCGAGACCAGACGGTCAAATTTGAAGAATGTAGTGATAGAAATCAATGAGTTTAGAATACCAGTACTAATCGGTATTTAAATTTTGATTAGTACTTAAAATTTAAGCTTATAATTTTGATTAGTACTTAAAATTTAAGCTTATAATTTTGATTAGTACTTAAAATTTAAGCTACTGCTCATCTTTACTATAAAAGCATCTTACTATAATGTATCTAACTTTTCAGGAAATTATATGTACTAAAATTTCAAAAATAAAAATTAAACTTTTTGGAAGATTTTTCTTTTTTTTTTTTCTTAAATTTTTGTTTGGTTTCTACAAATATAGGTATTAAGTAGATTTCCATGCAAAAGAAAACATAAGATGATAATTGTGGTAGGCTTAGTGCTGAAAATACGAAAGATCGTGAAGAAAATCTATTAGGTAATTCATGCAGTTTGATGTTGAATGGAAAATGGACGAGTTATCAAATCAAAGCCGGCGGCGATATAGACGGCACAAGAGGAGAATCAAGAAGAAGTTTAAAAGAACGAAACAATTTATTTACTAATCAATCATAAGAACAAATACCAGCACAAATCATCACCATCAAACAATCACAACCTGCATTCTATATATAAGAATGTGTAAACAAGAGGTCCTCTGTACCAAATCTATAGAATGAAAATCCAAAGAAAAAGACGTTAAACAAATTCCCCAAGGTTACTTCCAGAAGAAAAGCAGAGCAGAAATACAATATCGAATCTCATGGCAAAATAAATCACCGGCCGGCGGCGGCGGCGGTACCTCAGATCCTGAGAGCAGATCCGAAGGCGAGAGCGACGATGGCGGCGAGGCAAGCGGGGACGAACGACGGAGCAATGGAGGCGGCAGGGGAGGCAGGGCTGGGCGCCGGAGCCTCCTGAGCGGCGACGGAAGCGACGGCGATGGTGAGGGCAATGAGTGCCATGAGAGAAGCTTTGGAGACGGCGGCCATTAATTCCGGTATCGGTTTGTTAGGGTTCCGGCGAGAGAGGGATTTGAAAGATGAGAGACTGAGAGAGGACTTGTTTGGTTTGGAAATGGAAATTGAAATAGTTGAAGGGGATATATATAGAGAGAGAGAGAGAGAATGTCGGGCAGGTATTCGGGCAGGGGCAGGCCAGCTGGCAATTGGTTGAATGACAGCTAATTTTTCTGTGTGGTCCCCTCTTCTCCATAGAGCATCAACGGGAATATAATGTGTCTTTCCACCGCACACCATTTTCGCCTAAAAAAAGAAGAAAAAAAAAGCACTTTTTTGTTTAAATTCCATACTTTTGATATTTTACAAACAAAAAAGAAAAAAACTTGAGCTTTGAAGATATGTTATCTTTAAGATATCATGTTCGAGATTCATATGTGACATTATTCTATCGATATCTTTGATGCCTAACACAGAGAGAAATGTGGTTGACTTTGTTTCAAAAATAAAATTAACTAGAACAATAATTCAATTGCATCGATATAGTACGAAATAAGAATTAGTATGTTTGATTCTCACCCTGACTAAGAAATTGGTTCAATCCATCAAATTTAAAAATATTATTGCACTAAAAAATTTTCATCATAAAGTTGGATATTAAAACACTAAAATACCAATTACTCTTTTCATTTTTTAGTTTAACTGTACACTTATATTGATTAGATTATTGTTTTTAAAATGAAATTTAAAATTATTGAATAGAGAAGGTATTTGAACAATATAGTTCAATTATAGTCAAAACTAGAAAAAACTTTTTCTTTCTAAAAAAAAACTAGAAAAACTTTTATTTAAACTTCTATTTTAGTGCTGCGACTTAAATACTGTTTTTAAAATTCATTAAAATAAAATATTGGAGTTCCAAATTTGTCACCTTCTTAAGTAGAAACATTTTTATTATTGAGATTATGCTTTTAATTAATAATAATAAAAAAGCTAAGATGAATAATATTGTAATTGACCTATTAATTAGTATCCATCTGAGCTATTAATTATGTGGCTATGATATATTGATGTGTATGGTAAAGTTATGACACATGTAAATTCATACATAATTTAATAGAAGTGTTAAAAAAAAATACACACATTTTACGTAAATTAAAAGTTTAGTTCTAGTTTGTATTTATTTCTTCATTTTCATCTTATTTTTTTTTAAATCATAATTGTTTAATACTCTTTTTTTTAATATAAATTGGGGGAAGAAAATTATAAATACCAATTCGAGGGATCGAACCCGTGATATTGGTGTTGAATTGATTTACAACTAAATAATAAAACCATTGCGTCACTCACCTATTCGATAATTGCTTAATGCTCTTAAAATGTGCCATAAATTTGAAAGCTCATGTTTAGATTTGGTAAACATAAACTAGTTCGGGTTGTTTTAAAGAAAAGGAAAAAAAAAAAAAACTAATTTAGTAATATTTATCAAAATGAACGATATTTCTCAAATATATATGTCAACCGTAGTAATTCAATGATATCAATATGTACTTAATAAACATGAATTTATAAGTTCGAGTCTTTTACCTCTAATTATTGTAATCTCACAAAATATACCTATATAATTACGGAAGTGGTTCAAAAAATAAAATTAAATATCTAAAAGAAACTTGTAAAGTAGGATTTAATTTCTCCTTTTTCAAGAAAATCTTTTGCACATTAAAGCACGGCGTCGTTTCCTTTATAACGTCCTTCCGTCCGTTGCAAAGTGGAAGATTCTTGGCCTCTTTTTTCACTTTTTAATTATCTTTTTTTTTTTTTTTTTAATATTGAAAATAAATTCTTGAAATAATTGAAAGAGAGAATTCTCATTCATTACACACATTTTATACTCATATATGCGGCATAAAATATATGGACGAACATGTTCAATTTGATTCTTGTTGGCATAATCAATTTATAAAATGAGATTTTTTTTTTTTTTTTTTTAATATAAATTTTTTATGATCAGAAAGTCAGATCTTCATCTCCCTAAATTGTAGCATCATAATACAACGAAAGGTTTCAAGCTCAGTAAAAAAAAGTATCCACAAGACGCTGAGCCTTTCTTCAACTGTGCTACCATTCGAGAATAATTAGAGTAGGGATTCAAGGATAATTAGAGTTGGGAGTTCGTATTTTAACTTTCAATTATGTGCATACACTTATATGATTGAGCTATATTCTTATTGTAAAATAAGAATGGTCGCTTAGTGCAACTTCAAACTATATGAAAAAATAAGTCTACTTCATTCATATGCAATGATAGCACGTAAATTACATGAATCAACACCAGAGTGACACATGGGCATAAAAAGAATAGGAAGAATATTATGGTTGATATTAAATAGTTAATTGCTGCCTTTAGTATTGTTAAAGTTCCCATTGTAATAGACTTTGTAATAGTGTTGCTGATCTATTTACCAAATAGGCCTCTTTTGCTTCTTTTTGTTGGAAGACTTTTTTTTCTCTGTTGAGAATGAGTCTTTATTTTGGAAGGGAGTCTCCTCCTGACATTGGTTCCTTGTTGGAAAGTGATTGTGCTAGTTTGGTGGGTGGTTGAATATATTGCAGTTGTTAAAAAAAAAAAAAAAAAAACTATTTTCTAAAAAAATTATAGTTCAACCTGTAGAAAGAGAAAATGACAAGGGCCCACGAAGTGACGGAAGAGGTGTTTTGATAAGGTTTCGATCTAAGAATTAGTTTGAGAAGTTAGAAATTGAGAGTTATAATCAAATACTCGTTTGGATGTTATTTTTATGTAAATGATTTAAAGATAATAACTAATTTAAATGTAAATTTAAAATGAATAGTTATTTTATATAGTTAAAAAAATAATTAGAAATAAGTGGTTAAAAAATAAATTATTTTGAAAACTGAAAATGAACGATTAAAAATGAGTCATTTAGAAATGAAGAATTATTTTAAATAGTTATAAATAAATGGTTAAAAATGAAGTGCTATTTTGAATAGTAAAAATAAAAAGTTATTATGAATAGTTATAAAAAATTAAAAACGAAAACTAAAAACGTAATATTTATCAAATCGGCCTAAAAATCCAATTTAATTAAAAAAAAAACTAACTAAAAAAAAGTAAAAAGTCATGAAAGAATACCCCACTCGCTCCTTTCTTACTCATTTTCAGAAAAATACCTTTTTTTTTACATTAAAACAAAAGTATTTTTCTGAAAAATGAGAATTTCCAGCCTTGATGATACTAAAATATCATTCTTCGTAAAATATTTTTACCCTGTATGATAACCACCTAGGTTGTAAAAAATAAACATCCAAAACACAACCATGAAAATTTCCAGCACTCAAGCTTAACATGACACTTCACTCACCCATTTGTTCATACTATAGTTTTGCCTTACAAATATTCTTTTAACGTTAGTGAATTCCATAGCAAATAAAATGAGTATCTATACTTTTTTTTTTCTTTGAGATTACAATAATTGGAGGTGGAGAAGTCTCGAACTTAAGATCTCTAGATCATTAGGTGGCACATTGCTGCGCTTGAGCTATTGGTCTGGTGAGCAAAAGGAGTATCTATACTCAGGCATAGTAATTGAAATAATTTTATTGAATTTTCATATTTGTGACAAACACCCATCTTAGAACTTAGGAAATAAATCTTTTCAAAAACAAAAATAAAAACTTATGAAAGAAATGACCATCATTCATTCAACTCCTCATACTTCATATTTATTTTTCATAGAGAATAGCTTTAACCAACACAAGTATATACTAAGAGACCATGAATTCAAATTTCACATTGTCATTAGACTTTGAAGTCCTTGATTTTCATAAAACAACAAAGCAGAAAGATGAAGAGAAATGATGCATAAAAGTATAGTGGGTAAATTGTTTTACAGTGAAAGATCAAGGGTGGGGATTGTTCTCTTACTTTACCAAGTCAAATGTGGCCTCTAGATTGGAAATCATGACAGGGCATTCTCCCTTCTCATCATACTCTGCATACTCACCTCCAGACAAGTCAATATCCTCAAATTTAGTCCCCTCTATCTGCCAAAAATAAGCCAGATGCTTTAATTTTTTTTTTTTTATATATTTAAAAAAAAAAAAAACAAACTAAACTTTGGGAATAAATCTGCAGGACCATAGGCAACATTATTCTTCATAATATTTAAGTTGTGCCAAAATATTAGACAGCATGATCGTAATAAAAGGGAAAGTATCTAAAGTCAGATCCTTCCTCTTTCGATCTAGTTCAATCTCATTGAATTATTTTTCATGCCTAATTCAAAAATATTAATGCCCGGGAATAAGGCTGCAAGAACACGGGCAACATAATTTTTTTCTTTTTGATATCCGTGACTGTTATACAATCAAAAGTTGTAGAAATAATCTCAAAGCTAGGTATAATCTCAATGAATAAGAGGAAGGAGATCGAAATTCTAGTCTCAATGTCAGCTCTAAGACCCTGTGAATCTGCATGTTCAAAAATTTGAGAGTTATATGTGCTCATGGAGCACAGAAATCTATATAACTTACTAGAGAAAACAGGTAGGCTAGGCCATGCAAAAACTTTTATGTTTATTACATGAGTTAGAAGGTAGACAAATAGGAGAACTTACAGATTCTGCTTTCCATCCAGGACCAAATACGAAGTCCACAGGCTCATAACCTCTGCAGTCAAATAACATCAAGGGAGATGATTTGCCTGATTCACTTGTTTCCTGAGTCAATGGTTGACCTCGCCCCGGAATCATCGTAATAGTTCCATCCCTCCCACAGAACTTGCACTATATAAGAAAACAGACATGAATATTGCAGTCTGAGTTTGGAGGAAATTATTTTAGATGCAAATAGCAATGATTGAACCTACTATTTGAAATAAACCATAGTTTGAGAACAAGACAATCATCTATAGCTTGTTTATTCCTCTTAGTATCTGAGCAAGAATGTAATGCACCTCGACTATCTCATAGGAAAACCGCTTGAGCATAACATTTGGAGTTGAAAAACATGCAAGATATTAAAATCTAGGTAGGAAGCCACCATGAATTAAACTCATTCCCTCTAAGTCCTTTATTTTCCTTATGACCCTTATTAGATTTAGAAGCAATTCCTTTTCATAAAAAATATATCTGTACAGAAATCTATAGACACATCATTTCAGCATTCATCTTACTAAAATTTCCTAAAATATATCCATCTTTTCTTAAGGAAGTATGTGCATACTAACCAAATTTCAAAAACAAAAACAAACTTTTGGAAGCTTTTTTGTTTCCAAATTTTGGTTTGGTTTCTAAAAATATAGGTAAGATGTAGGTATCAAAGTAAGAAAAAACATATGATAAGAATAGATAGTTGTTGTAGACTTAAATTTCAAAAACAAAAAAATTAAAAATAAAATGGTTATCAAACGTGGTCTAGATAACTCAGAATTTGTGGTCTTGAGCATATAAAACATTAAGGGTGAGTCCTTTGTACCATCATTAAGAAGGATTATATCCTACTATTACCATTGTAAGGCGCAATGGCCTTATGGAGCCTGAGGCGCAAGCAATGTTTTAAAAGGCGCGCCTAGGCTCAAGTCCCACCTTTAGCGCCTCGCCCAATAAGGCGTGCACCTTATTACGCCTTACGTGAAGCCCGGGGCGCCAAAAGGCACGCGCCTCATGGGATTTTTTATTTCCTTTGCGCTTTAGATCCTCGTATTAGGCTATTCAAAGCGCATGAAGATTGATTGTTGAATATTATGTATGTTTTGTATATTATTCTTGGTTAAAACTTCATTTATGTCCATGAAAAGTGTTTTTTATTGTGTATACACACAAATATATAAATTTTTTGTGTTCTTTTATACAGTGTGCCTTAAGTAAAAAAGCCCTCGCCTTTTGATGCTCCTTGTGCCTCAGGCTCCATATGGTCATTGCGCCTTATGCTTTTTAAAACACTGGGCGCAAGGCGCACCAAAAGGCGATGACTTTTTTTTTACTTAAGGCGCACTATATAAAGAAACAATTTTTTTTTTTTTATATATATATGTGTATACATAATAAAAACATTTTTCATGGACATAAATGAAATTTTAACCAAGAATAATATATAAAACATACATAATATTCAACTATCAACCTTCACGCGCTTTGAATGGCCTAATACGGAGATTTAAAATACAAAAAGCGCAAAGGAAATAAAAAATCTCATGAGGTGCGCGCCTTTTGGCGCTCGGAGCTTCACGTAAGGCGCATGCCTTATTAAACGCGCATCGCCTAGGACAAGCGAGGAGCTAGAAGTGGGACTTGAGCCTAGGCGCGCCTTATAAAACACTGATTAGGACACAATCACAAGGTCTCATTCCACTTTCTCATCAACCATGGAACGATCATCATGAAGTCAATAATTGAATTACATATTTTCTAAAATATGTCTATCTTCAAAAGAGAATTAATTACCTTCTGAACAAGATTAGTAGTCCCTTTACCCGCTTGGAGAGGAACAGTTTCGTTCAAGGTCACGCACGTTTCTTTCTGGCTCAACTCCCCGCATCTCCCGCATTTCACCTTCAAACCAAACACATCACACGAAAGAGAGAAAAAAACAAGCTCAATGAACACAATCGAAGAGGAAAATTACAGAAGCAAGCAAAAAATCATCAATATACAGCATATGATGTTTTATAGATCAGTTCCAACACAGATTTCAAGTTTTTTAGGGTTTAAACTCAGAAAACGACTATACAACATCAAAGCAAGAGGGGTTATGGCAAAGAGAAACATGCACATACATAAAATTCCAGATACGGAGGTTTTTCAAGCGAAGAAATCACGAATTGAAAAAGCGATTGCATAAATAAGACGGAAGAGAAATTGATATGAAAAAGATGAATGAAATGAACGTAAGAACAGGATTGAGGCATACTTTGAAGAGGAAAGTGAAATTGGGATCGTCGCAACCATCTTGAGGCTGAAGATTCGTCAGATTCTCAAGCTCCGCTTTGATCTTAAGCAACAAATTCACCATTTTTTGTGAGCTTTCTGCTCCATCACGATATTTCACTTTGAGTTTGGGCTCTGGTTTCGGGGCGGGTGTACCGAACCCACTCAAATCAATTCGACCCGACCCGACCCAACATGACACACTTTTTTTTTCCTCTTTTATTTATATATATATATATATATATATATATATATAGAAAAGGACTTCGGTGACAAGTTTGTCTATTTTAATTATAAAACTTTTTTAAAAATATTTTATCCATATCAGAATTTGAGCTATTTTTTGTGTGTGCATATTTCAGTCATTTTCTCTTTCTTTTTTGATTGAAGACTATTTTATGCAATGATTGAAAACTTTTGTAGTATTGATTGAAGGTTTTCTGTGTTATTGATTGAAGACTGTTCTGCAACTATTTCTTTGATTGATTGAAATCATCACGTGCATGAACTTTTTTTTATCTTTTTTACCAAGCCTGCATCTTTTTATTTTTTCTTCTCTGCACGAATTTCTTCTAAAATGCTCAAACTACCGTATTGAACAAAGTATGAATACGATTGAGTAAATACATTACAATTGAAATTTTGATTTGAAATGTAAGTAAACAAGTTGGTATACTTTGACAAAGAAAAAAGTACTTTGAAGGGACTTGATTCACTCAGAGAGAGATTTGAAAATTTGTCCAACTTACAACAAGAACAGCTTTGGCCTAATTTGCATCTTTTCATTTTCAAACCCAAAATCATATATGCAAAATTAGAAAACAACAGGATAAATACATTTTAACTTGAGTAAAAGCTACATAAAGTGAACCATATATATATATATATTGACTTTTTTTTTTTTTTGAGAAACATATATCTTTTTCTATTTATCAGGTAAAGGCTGAAATTTTATGAAGATGATGAGATTGCCCAAATTTTAAAAGAATAATTATTTTGGTTATCATCGTCAGCTTGTTGATCATTTAAATCGATAGAAATACCTTTATTATTTCTATGAATATATTGACGTATATATGTTATTGACAAAAAGAGTTTTTGACCAAATTGATAAAATATTTACAACATTAGCCAAATTTGAAAAATATTAGCAACCATAATCAAATATACGATATAAAGTAATATTTTTTATATTGAATTACTAATACATAATATAGTACGATAAGTATTATTTATATTGTATATTTGATTATAGATACTAAATATGTTCAAATTTGCCTAGATCTGTAATTATTTTGTAAAATTAGATTATTCATTACAATTTCCCTTGACAAAATGCATATTCTTTTTTCAAATTCGTCTGCTATTTCTAATAAAAAGTCTTCTAAATGAAACATTTTGAAAAAAAAAATTGTATTAGGTACCAAATAGAGCATATGATTGCTTATAACTTTGGATTAATATTCTTAGATTCATTGTCCACTTTATAAACATCCTTTGACACTTTATTTGGGAAAAGAAAATTTTGGGTCTTCAATGGAGTATCAACCCTTTTAAGTTCATTTAAAAAGCATTTGACAAAACACATCAAAATCCCATTTTCAGAAATTGAAATCTAAATGGGAAATGGATGGCCAGAAGTTAAGTCATGCAGATTATGTAATTTAGGCATAGCATTTACACATTTCCATTGCTATATAGGATTTCCAAACATTGAAATCTTTAAGCAGTTCCACAAGCACAGCTTGTAGCCACTGGTTTGCGATTTAAGGCATCGAGACACCTGAGTTTCTTCAAGAGTTTTCGATGGGGAAGAGATTTTCGTGCAATGGTTTTGGATTCAATGGCATTTTAAAAATGTTGGTTGTGACATTGACAATCATAGCTTGTGGAGTTGTGGAGGGTGGTTCAGTTTCTACACAGAAGAGATTGGAAGTTGTTAAGAAATTGAACTCTCTTAGAAAGAAAGCAATAAAAAGCATTCAGGTACCTATTCTTCTTATTCTCATTTGCTCATTGAAACTTTTTTTCAATGAACTCTCTTCTTAAAATCTTATGTTCTTAGCTAATTCTTTAGAACCTGCTGTGAAAAAATCGATCGATGAATCATAAAATCGAACAATCAGCTTAAGGCTTTGTATTAGTCCTTCAATTTGTTAAACTGATGGGGCTTAAAATTGAAGGATATTTGCAGATGTTAGTTTTTTCATCATTTCTATATCTCTGTTTAACTTTTAACTTTTAAAAGCAAAACCTTATCTGTCTCTTTAGCCGCATTTTCTTTTTGTTGCTCGTAGAGCAAAGATGGTGACATCATAGACTGCGTTAGCGTTTACAACCAGCCTGCTTTCGATCATCCTGCTCTGAAAAATCACACCATCCAGGTCTGCTTTTAAGTTTTGTTTACAAGTTGAAGAAGATATGTTGTATTTTATCCTGTTTTGAACCATTTTCAACAATGGTTTGGCTTAGATGGAACCTACTTATGATCCAACCATGGAAAAGCATACAAAGAAAGTTAAAGGAGAAAGGGAAGGAATAGAGGAAAAGGATTCAATGGTTGTGAAACAAACATGGAGGAAAAGTGGAAGTTGTCCAAAAGGAACAGTACCGATTCGAAGGGTCCGAAAAAACGTCCTACTCAAAGCCGATTCCGTAGAATGCTATGGAAGAAAGAAACCGATGTATTTGAAAGAAATTGCACAGCTTTCTAACAACCAAAGTTTAAATCCTCTGCTAGTGAATCATTCGGTTCGAGTTCAACTAACTAACATTCCTTTTCCCTTTGAACTCCATGCTTTTCTTCCTCTTCTCACCATCTACTTTGTCAATGGTGCTAAATAGAAGGCAGTTCTGCATACCGAAGGACACAACTACAATGCAGCCAAAGGAGACATTAAAGTATGTAACCCGAAGGTTGAATCCGACGACGAATATAGTACTTCCCAAGTGGCTCTATTAACCGGCCCTTACTACAATTTCGAGGCTATCGAATCCGGATGGGCTGTAAGCATAACTCAACTCCAAAGAGCTCAACTTTTGAAGTACTACCTGATTTCAACTTCATTATATCATATCTTCTTCAACCCTGCAGGTAAATCCAGGCGTTTACGGGGATCGACAGACTCGACTGTTCGTGTATTGGACCGTAAGTTTAAGCAGACAACAAACCATCTCCATAGCTTGGATATCCTAGAAGATTAAACTAACTGTGTATACTGTTTTTTCTTTTGGTGGTATTAGACTGATGCTTCCCACGAAACAGGCTGCTTTGATTTGACTTGCCCTGGTTTTGTTCAAACCAACCATGAAATTGCTCTTGGTTCTGCTATTTATCCAATCTCAACTTCAAATGGGCTTTCCTATGAAATAACAATGTTCCTTTTCAAAGTAAGAAATGATGCAGTTTCAATTCCAAATCCATTTCATTGCTTCATTTCTCTTATTCCTTTTTCAGGATTTAGTGACAAGTAATTGGTGGGTGCAATATAATGAAAACATCAACATTGGTTACTGGCCAAGTGAGTTATTCAGTGCACTACCTTACACAGCAGAAACAGTACAATGGGGAGGGGAAGTTTACAGCACAAAAATAAGAACAACTCCTCATACTAGAACAGGCATGGGCAATGGAAGGTTTCCCGACTACATTTTCGGTAACTCGGGTTGGGTAAAACGGATACGAGTTCGAGATAACTCGATGATCTTGAAGTTTCCAGGTTGGGTTGAGCATTACTCGGATGAATATGACTGTTACGATATCGACTTCATTCGAGATTACTTAGAAGATCCTGAACTATACTATGGAGGTCCTGGTAGAAATCCCAGGTGTCCCTAGGAGACTTTTACAAAAATGGGATGGTTTTCTCTTGCTTTGAGTAGGTTCCTTTCATGTTGAATCATAGTACCATGAAGAAAAAAGTTCTCTTTTTTGTTTTAGGTTCTCACTTGCAATAACAATGCTATCTTCCTTTTTAAGCCTTTTTCTTTCACATGCAGAAAGAAAGAACATTCTTTCATCATTGGAGTTTGAAGTGGAAGAATAATTTATGACATTCAAGCTAAATCACCCAAGGATAGAGAAGAAAATATAATTTCTACAAAAATGATGACTATAAGTATGAAAGTTAAGGGGTTGCAAACTATGATTTGAACCATGATTTAATTGGTTAAGTACATTAGCTAGTTCATTCCATATGAAACTAACATTAGTAGTCAAAGTGAATTGACACATTATCCTCATTCAAGAAGTCACAAATTTAAACCATCAACTAAATATTGTTATTGAACTAAAAGATAATTACAATTCAATTAATTATAATCAACTAATCAATGAAGGTAGTCATTTTAATAATGCTAAATAAAATTTAACCTCTAAAGTCCCGTTTGATAACCATTTGGTTTTTCTGTTTATGGTTTTTGAAATTTAAGCTTGTTCAATTGAACTCAAATTTCCTACCTTGTGCTCCATCTTTCCTACAATTTATCTATATTTTCTTTAAAAAAAAAAATGTAAATGCTTACATAACAGAAATAAGCTTTTAATTTATTTTTTTTCAAAATTTTGTTTGATTTTTACAAATATTTGTAAGATATAGATATTCGAATAAGAAAAAACACCTGGTAGGTAATCCGTAGTTGTTTTAAGCTTAAATTTCAAAAACTAAGAACTAAAAACAAAATGGTTGTTCGTTATCGAACACGGCTAAGCTTTCGTATCTAAAAAGATTCTAAACTTTAGAAGATATCTTCGGATCAGTTCCAACACAGATTTAAAGATTGTTAGGGTTTAAACTCAGAAAACGACTATACATAATACAACATCAAAGCAAGAGAGGTTATGGCAAAGAGGAACATGCACATTTATAAAATTCCAGCTACGGAGGTTTCACACAGCGAATTCCGCAAGTTCAAGCGAAGCAATCACGAATTGAAAAAGCGATTGCAGAAATAAAACGGAAGAGAAATTGATATGAAAAAGATGAATGAAATGAACGTAAGAACAGGATTGAGGCATACTTTGAAGAGGAAAGTGAAATTGGGATCGTCGCAACCATCTTGAGGCTGAAGATTCGTCAGATTCTCAAGCTCCGCTTTGATCTTAAGCAACAAATTCACCATTTTTTGTGAGCTTTCTGCTCCATCACGATATTTCACTTTGAGTTTGGGCTCTGGTTTCGGGGCGGGTGTATCGAACCCCCTCAAATCAACACTATTCGACCCGACCCAACCGGAAACCCAACGTATAAATAAATAAATATTTATTTTGTAGGAATTTGCTCTGGGTAATCATTTTTTTTTGTTGTTGTCTATTTTAATTATAGTAAATATTTCATTCATGGCAAAATTTAGGGGTTTTTTTTTGCATATTTCATTTTTGTCGTTAATCGAAGATTATATGTGTAATTATTTGTTAGATTGATTGCATAAACTTTTTTTTATCTTTTTACTAGGCATGAGTCAAGTTTCAACTATCTCCTATACACGAATTTCTTTCAAGAATTTATTACTCATAGATTTCTTTTTTTAATCTTTTTATTATACTTTAAAAATTCCATGTAAATTACCACATAAGTAAAATTTAGTGGTGTGTTGACTTATTTGATCGATTGAATTTCTAGTTAAGTACGTAAGATTTGTGATTATTAATTTATTTTTTCTTTTTTTGTGAGAACATAATGTTTTTATAAAATAAGTATAACGGACAATTTAAAAATTCCGAATACCTTAAATTTCGTGCATTAGAATATTTCATTTAAAAAAATATATATTTCAACTACCCTAACCCATGAAATAGAGTGTGTGCACACAAGTCACACAAGTAAGCTAAGACAACTATTATTAAAGTTTGTGTCAAAATGAGATTTATCCATAACAATAATTAATAGGTAAAAATACATTTTTTTAACATATGTGAATTAAATGGAACTTTAAGTTTCCATTCCAAAAAACTGTATAAAATGTCCAACTACCATATTGAACAAAGTATGAATATAATTTAGTAAATACTAATAATTGAAATTTTGATTTGAAATGTAAGTAAACAAGTTGGTATGCTTTGAAAAAAAATACTTTTAAGAGACTTAATTCACTATAAACAGAGAGAGATTTGAAAATTTGTCCAACTTCCATCTTTTTCATTTTCAAACCCAAAATCATATATGCCAAAATTAGAAAAGTAAAGGATAAATACATTTCAACTTAAGTAAAAGCTACATAAAGATAATGACATTTCTCTCCCTATATATATTGACTGATTTTTTTTTCTGAGAAACATATATAATTCATTTTTCTATTTATCAGGTAAAAGCTGATTTTTTTTTTGAAGTTGATGGTTTGGAACTATGGATAAATAATAATAAATGAGATTGCCCAAATTTTAAAAGAATAATTATTTTGGTTATGAGTATTAGCTTACTATTTATTATTTAAATCGAAAGAGAGATTTTTTATTTTTCTTATGAATGGATTAATGTATATATGTATTAGAGCCAAATGGGTTGATTGAGAGCAGATATGAGTAAGTAAATGTTAATTGACAAAATAATATTTTTATTAGATCGAACCATGTCGTGGTATTGAAAAGGATTACCACCCATGCAGATAACTAACATGTCATCAATCCATTCAACTTTTTTAAATTCTTGACAAAATTCGTATTCTTTTTTCAAATTTGCCTCTATTTCTAAAAAAAAAAAAAGTTATCTACTAAATGGAACATTTTGAAAAAAAGAAAAAAAAATGTATCAGGTACCAAACATAGCTGATGATTGCTTATAACTTAGGATTAATATTCTTAGATTGATTGTCCACTTCATAAACATCATTTGACACTTTATTTGGGAAAAGAAGATTTTGGCTCTTCAATGAAGTATCAACCTTTTAAGTTCATTTGAAAAGCATTTGACAAAGCACATCAAAATCCTATTTCAGAAGTTGAAATCTAAATGGGAAATGGATGACCAGAGGTTAAGTCATGTAGATTATGTAATTTAGCCATGCTAAAAACATAGCTAGCATATACATATTTTCATTGTTATATAGGATTTCCAAACATTGAATGATTTCTAAGCAATCAAATAAGCACAGCTTGTAGCCATTGGTTTGTGATTTAAGGCATCGAGACGCCCGGTTTTCGTCGAGAGTTTTCGATGGGGAAGAGATTAAATGGAAGTCTTAAAATGTTGGTTGTGACATTGACAATTATAGCTTGTGGAGTTGTGGAGGGTGGTTCAGTTTCTACACAGAAGAAGAGATTGGAAGTTGTTAAGAAATTGAACTCTCTTAGAAAGCAAGCAATAAAAAGCATTCAGGTACCTATTCTTCTTCTTCTCATTTGCTCATTGAAACTTACTTTCATTCAATGAACTCTCTTAAAATCTTATGTTCTTAGCTTTATTCTTTAGAGCCTGCTGTGAAAAATTCGATCTCCGAATCATAAACTCGAACGATCAGCTTAAGGCTTTGTATTAGTCCTTCAATTTGTTAAACTGATGGTAATAGTTTAAAAAAGGCTTAGAATTGAAGAATATTTGCATATGTTTGTTAGATTTTTCATCATTTCTATATCTCTGTTTAACTTTTATAGCAGAACCTTATCTGTCTCTTTAGCTGCACTTTTCTTTGTGTTGCTCGTAGAGCGAAGATGGCGACATCATAGACTGTGTTAGCGTTTACGACCAACCTGCTTTCGATCATCCTGCTCTGAGAAATCACAGCATCCAGGTCTGCTTTTAAGTTTTGTTTACAAGTTGAAGAATAGATGCTGTTTTTTATACTGTTTTGAACCATTTTTCATCATTGGTTTGGCTTAGATGGAACCTACTTATGATCCAACCATGGAAAAGCATACAAAGAAAGCTAAAGGAGAAAGGGAGGGAATAGAGGAAAATGATTCAATGGTTGTGAAACAAACATGGAGGAAAAATGGAAGTTGTCCTAAAGGAACAATACCGATTCGAAGGGTCCAAAAAGACGTCCTACTCAAAGCCGATTCCGTAGAATGCTATGGAAGAAAGAAACCGATGGATTTGGAAAAAATCGCACCGCTTTCTGACAACCAACGTTTAAATCCTTTGCTAGTGAATCGTTCGGTTCGAGTTCAACTAACTAACATTTCTTTTCCCTTTGAATTCCATGCTTTTTTCTTCCTCCTCTTACCATCTATCTACTTGTGAATGGTGCTAAACAGAAGACATTTCTGCATACTGAAGGAAACAACTACAATGCAGCCAAAGGAGACATTAAAGTATGTAACCCGATGGTTGAATCCGACGACGAATATAGTACTTCCCAAGTGGCTCTACAAACTGGCCCTTATTACAATTTCGAGGCTATCGAATCCGGATGGGCTGTAAGCATAACTCAACTCCAAAGAGCTCAACTTTTGAAGTACTACCTGATTTCAACTTCATTATATCATATCTTCTTCAACCCTGCAGGTAAATCCAGGCGTTTACGGGGATCGACAGACTCGACTGTTCGTGTATTGGACCGTAAGTTTATGCAGACAACAAGCCATCTCCATAGCTTGGACATCCTAGAAGATTAAACTAACTGTGTATACTGTTTTTCTTTTGGTGGGTATTAGACTGATGGTTCCCACAAAACAGGCTGCTTTGATTTGACTTGCCCTGGTTTTGTTCAAACCAGTCATGAAATTGCTCTTGGTTCTGCTATTTATCCAATCTCAACTTCCAATGAGCTTACCTATGAAATAACAATGTTCCTTTTCAAAGTAAGAAATGATGCAGTTTCAATTCCAAATCCATTTCATTGCTTCACTTCTCATATTCCTTTTTCAGGATTTAGTGACAAATAATTGGTGGGTGCAATATAATGAAAACATCAACATTGGTTATTGGCCAAGTGAGTTATTCAGTACACTAGCTTACACAGCAGAAACAGTACAATGGGGAGGGGAAGTTTACAGCACAAAAATAGGAACAACTCCTCATACTAGAACAGACATGGGCAATGGAAGGTTCCCTGACTACATTTCCGGAACCTCAGGTTGGGTAAAACGGATACGAGTTCGAGATAACTCGATGATCTTGAAGTTTCCCGGTTGGGTTGAGCATTACTCAGATGAATATGATTGTTACGATATCGACTTCATTCGAGATTACTTAGAAGATCCTGAACTATACTATGGAGGTCCTGGTAGAAATCCCAAGTGTCCCTAGGAGACTGTTACAAAAATGGGATGGTTTTCTCTTGCCTTTTCCTTTCATGTTGAATAATAGTAGCATGAAGAAGAAAGTTCTCTTTTTGTTTTAGATTTCTTACTAGCAATAACAATGTTGTCTTCCTTTCTAAGCCTTTTTCTTTCATATGCAGAAAGAAAGAACATTCTTTCATTGGAGTTTGAACTGGAAGAATAACTTGTGATATTCATGGAAAATCACTCAAGGACATAGAAGACAATATAATTTCTACAAAATGATAACTATAACTATGAAAGTTAGGGGGGGTTGCAAACTATGATTAAACCATGATTGAATCACTAATGAAGGAAAAGTAGTAAGCTTCAATAATACTAAGTAATTTGTATCTAAGAAGTTTCTAAGGTTTAGAAGATGTCTAATAAATTCTTGAACTTTAAATTTTGTGTAATAAATTCCTAAATTCAAAAATTGCCCAATGATCACTCAACTTTTATTTTTGTGCCTAATAGATCACAAATATTCTTGATGTTCAAAATTTTATAAATTTAGTAATATAATAAACCCCTAAACGTTCAAATTTGTGACTACTATGTTTGTAAAGGAAACTGGAAACTTCCCCTCCCCATTATACTGCTTTGATAAAAACTAAAAAAAATCTATTACACACATTTTTTCTTCTTTTTGAATAACATTTTTTGGTGCTAAAAGAACTTCACAAAATTTAATAATAAGAGACTCAACCTGTAATTTAACTCTTTAATACACACTAGCAGTCTTTAACCAAGTATCAATCATAAATGAAATGGACATCCCAGTCTAAACATACACCCAATTTTTCATTCAAGTTCTAAGTTGAAGTCCAAATTCCCATGACATAACTAAAAACAGGGTTTGAAATCACTGTTTAGAATAGAAGTCAAGCAAGTAACTACAGACATATGAGGATTATTTCCTTTACAGAGTAATAACTAGATGCCAAAAGTATGTAGCACACTTGTGATACCTCACTGTAAATCTCCCTATGTTTTACAGGAGGTTGGGGGAGGGAGGAGAAGGTAAACAAAGCATTGTACCAAAAAGCAGAGAGTAAAATAAACTAAAAAACAACATAATGAGACAACTCAAAGATAATTAAGGTAAGAGTGAAAGACAAAGGGAGAGAGATAAGGCTAAATTGAGTCATACTGTTTTCTCTCATTTTGAATGGATTGGAAAATCCGCGCAGCTGATTCGTTCGCAGATCTTCGATTGTGTGGCACAACTCGAATCACTCGTTTCATTTGATCAGAGTCGGAAGGTTGAGGACCTTCCTCAGCAAGCGGTGTAGCTAATGGGAAAAGTGAAAGCACATCGCGGCTTTCAGCGGTTCGATTGACTCCATTTCCTTGCACTTTGCCAGCAGAACTAGTAACAGGACTAGTTGCTGTACTTACATGTACCTCATTCCTTTGAGATTTCGCAGTTAGTGACACAGTCTCTTGATTTTCATCTCTATCTCTCTGTGTTGAAACATCATATGAAGTTTGATGCTGCACATTGGAAGCAGCTACACCTCCCGATAACTGATTCGGATCTCCCATGTACCGGTTAACTTGATCAACAGACAAACCCGACATACCTGGATTCATGACCGGCATGCCATAAGGGTGGAAGTAGGTACCACCAACCATGGGAGTATTAGGAAGAGCTCCAATTCCTTGATGAACAGGAGCTGGAAATCCATAGAATGGATTCATCATTGGAGGCATTGGACCATAAGGTCCACATCCTCCATACATAATTGCAGGATCCGGGTACGGCTTATATACGAGTCCTTCAGAAGGAGACATTACCGGAACCAACCAGTGATGTGCAGGTGTCTGGTACCAGCTGCTTAAATTATTATCAGCAGAAACGGGAATTGGTTGTGGATTTACAGTGTAAGGCCCATTAGTTGAAGGCTGACAACCAATTGAGGCAGGAGGAAGAGAAGTCTTCCCAACAGCATTTTCTGCTGAACATTCCACATTATGCTTTGGCTTCTTAGGATCGTCACTGTGCTTAAGCTGCACGTGCGGCAATTTAACGGTGTAGTCCATCCTAAGCTTTTTTGTAGGAATGGGGCTTGGAGAAGAATTGTCCAGAAAAATACCACCTTCAAGTAAAAGATGAGGCGACTCGGCAATTAACCGTTGGACCTGTTTGTATAGATCAGTTAGAAAGTGAATCAATAATGTGAATCTCAGGGCAAAAAAGCTGCTATTGGAAGAAATTAGACCACTTTTACCTTGATAAGTCTATGCAATTCGAACACTTGGACCTCGAACACTCTTTGTTGACTGTAGAGTTACAAAAAATTGAAAGAATAAATCACACATCATGAATGAAATCAAATTGCTACATATTGAAAGTGACAACAATAATCAATTCATAGTATTAACACAAAATCAGGTCATAGACATCATGTTAAAGTAGATGCCGACATAACAAGCCGTCACTAACCTTAGCAATGGGTTGAACTGACATTTGCAAGGTTTAGCTCATCTATCCTGATTTGCAGGACAAGACCTTAAATCCTCTATTATGGTAACTCTTAAAAAACTTTCTGCATACAATTATGATTTATAAGACTTGAACTAATTCCAACATTCTAGGTACAGACCCATTCAACCACAAAATTCTCAGAGCTCTCATTACGACCTTAAAACTTTCTCTTATTAAAATTTCCATCACTCCCTAATTAAATATGTCATCACAGACTTAAAACTCTAAAACGGTTGTGAATAAGAATAGATGAGCATTAAAACAATCAAATTCTCCATTCTTGCAATGCAAGACATGCCTCCAAAAATTGCCCTAATGCATTACAAAAAATCTCAACATGTGACCAATGAACAGAAAAATCAGTGCTCAAATAAGTCAAGTTGGTCTTTGTCTACTACTTCCATCAGTAAAGTAAAACTAAAAGAAAAGGAGACACGATGAACAGATGAAAAATATTTTTTTTTTATATCCGTGACTGTCCGGACCAGCTTTCGCGCACCTCGACTAGTGTCACGGGACAAGAAGAGCCCTTTTCTTTTTCCCTTGATAAAAAAACGTGATAATAACCAGAAAAGTTAGCAAATACACACTCTTCTAAAGTGGTGAACTCTTTATTAGAAGGGAAAGATCTAAAAAGAACACTACTTCCACCCATAAAATCGATTGTACTAAATATCCACCAACGAAGGCTCCTGAAATCCTACATATGCTCCATCTCTGCTCTCAGCCCCCAAGTGCCATGGAAGGGAACTTTCCAAGTGATTACAGAAAAAGGAGACTGGACAGTACCGAACCGAGACGGTCATTTATTTACACGAAGCAGGATCCAATGGACAATGAATGATCAGAAAATCAGTCGTCTCAGAGGTTGCCCAGCAGAAGTAACTGTATGCACATTGCATAGTTCCTGCTATAAGATGATCCAGTAGCCATGTCAAATTATTATGAGGGCCACAAAGATTCACTTAAAAGGGTACCTGAGATTATGAGTTCTTACCTTCTCTCAGGCATTAAGTGATTCGTCATTCAAAAAATCTACTTCTATACCTCCAACGTTAGTACTCGAACACCGAATTAAATGAAAGAACAACGTGAGAGCATAAAATCACAAAGGATTAGAAGCAAAATGAAATAGTTCATTGAAAAGGAATTGCCAGACTGGAAATGCATATCATCTAAATTCTAAAATTTAATACCGCCACAGACACAGATAGCATTCAATTTTATAAAATAAGCATATGTCACTTTAGACTGACATGAAAAAAGAAGTAATATAGCAGAAATCTTACTTGATGATTTCTCTTCTCGCTTTCCAGAAATGTTTTGGACCTATTATTCCTACAACATCATCTGGACACACATCCAAGCCAGAAATTGAGTCAATCATAGAATTCTCAGAGAGGATGTCACTTTTGTCTGCATTCCCCACCAGCATGGGACTATAAGTCCTATCTACATGATTTTCAACATTGTCAACAGGCATGTTCGAGTTTTCATTCTTTTCCAAAGAATGGGAATCCACTCTTGAGCAGGGAATACTATCTACCTCCCCAAATCGTGTACGCTCAACAACATCATCAACAAGCCCACAATCATCCGGTTGAATACTGGATCTAGAATGTCTCTGTAGCTGAATATCACTACCTCGCAATTTGTCAAAACTTACGTTGGATTTATCTTGAAATTCTTCATCTTTAGATACATCAGTTTCCTTCTCAAGTCCATCAATATTCTCTCTATCCAATAAATTTGTCGCGGACTTTGCAGAATTAACCCTACTTTTGTCACTCACCGTTTTCCTAGTTGTTAATTCGCGTCTTGAGTGGGCACTAGAGGATGTAAGATAACCTTGACCTTTTTCATAGCCAGCTTGCAAAACTGTAGAACAATCAGAATGTTTGGGTCTAGGAGAAGACAATTTTTCCCTATGGTCAGTATTTTGTACAATATTTTTACTCATCTTTGATTGGTTGTATACTGGAACCATAAAATCGTCCTCATCTTCTACTTCTGTTATCTGCTGACTCCGTTCAAGCTGTACCGATGGAGGGTTCACATTTACT
Source organism: Sicyos baderoa (assembly GCA_037832685.1). Classification (NCBI taxonomy): domain Eukaryota; kingdom Viridiplantae; phylum Streptophyta; class Magnoliopsida; order Cucurbitales; family Cucurbitaceae; genus Sicyos; species Sicyos baderoa. Next base: position 9,536,897 of record JBBMEF010000014.1, on the reverse strand, counting down.
TCACTAGATGGAAGAGCTTGAGAATTTCCAACCTGATTGCTAGGAGTTGGTGAAGACAAGTTTAATGGCAGGCGCAGATTTTCATCAGTTTCTGTACCCTGAAAATATTCAGATGGGGTGTCAAGAGCACCATTTTGTTAACAATCATACTCTCACAGAACTACTAGCTCCTTATTAAACACACATTCTCTCTAATTATGTTAGTCATGGGAACAAAGTAAAGCCACTGAACTTGAGTTTGCAATGATTGGTCTGATTCAAGATTGTTAGCTAGGAATTACAATATCATCTGTAATGGGAAGACCAATTAAATAAACCAGTAAGGGAATAACGATTAGCCAACTATAAACTTACAACATATATCCAAACAATCAGAGTTATAAAGAAGAAAAATAAAAAAATCAGACCATTGAACATGCTGCGAACTTCCCCAAACCCCACATCATATTTTTCTTTTTTATGATATCCGTGAGTGTCTAGGCTATCTTATGTCCACCTCCCCCACGAGGACCCTACAACATTTAGTCGTCAGTCATAGATCGAACACATGACGCTCGGTGACCACTAGTGTCGCCCCATGATGGTTAAACAAACCCCACATCAGATTAAAAGCTCAGCTACAAAAGTCAATTGTCAAACATAAACTAATATGAAACATCTACCTGGCTTGATGATGGTGCAGTAACAGGGGTTCTAGAGATGTTTGTCTGGAGAGGCAATGCCCCGGGGCCAGGACCGGAACGTTTTGACGGTACAGTGAACTGTTCATAGAGAGCCATCTTATTCCTTGGAGGCGCTCTTGGCCATCCTTTCTCAGTGTCATTAACATTGAGCCGAGGGAACATAGGTTCCATCGTCTTCTCATCATCCTTCCCTCTCTTCATCGTTTCTTCTCTCAAATTCAACGCAAAGTAAGGTTACAGAAACACGTTTTCCCACTCATTTCAGCCTCAGATACCGAATAAGTCAAATAAAACTATAGAATAGTCCAATTTCATTCAAACCCAGAACTATCCACCTGAAATCAGCTCAGAAATTCGCAAACCCCTAAAAAAAACCAGCTCAAAATCCTGAAGATTTCCCAGCCAAGGCTTTAAAACTCCAAAATAGAAACAACCCAAGAGACAAAATCGAAATCCCTTTGTTGGGTGGAGAACAACTTACCCGGAATTGAAATCCGAACTTGCAAACCCCCAAAAACCAGCTCAAAATCCTGAAGATTTCCCAACCCAGGCTTCAAAACTCCAAAATAGAAACAACCCAGGAGACAAAACCGAAATCCCTTTGTTGGGTGAAGAACGACTTACTCGGAATTGAAATCCGATCCAAATGAGCTCGAAGTTGAACGGAAATGGATGGTGAAAAAGGCAGAAGGAGGGGAATCGTTGAAAAGGGGGAAATCGAGAACGTGAACAGAGTACGAAGCAGCGATGAAAGAGGAGAAATCGACAAGGGGACAACGGAATCGGAAGAAAAAATAAGGAAGAAGAAGAAGAAACGGGTAAGGATTAATGGATGGATTTCTATGAAATCATAGAGAGTCAAGAAGAGAAAAGGGGCAAAAGTGCGAAATCGTGGGCCCTGTTTGGATTGTGCAAGAAGATCCTTTTAGATTTAAAAGTATCATATCTTCCTTTTCTACCCAACAAAATACTTGGTGAAAATTTGTGAAATAAAAATGATAAATAACATACACATATGCATATAATGTAATTTTTATATGCCAATGATAATCAAACTCATATGTAATATATATATGTTTTTAGTACAAATCGAAAAATGAGAACCACAAATCTACCTGAGGGTATTACTCTTTCTTCCAAATAGTTGAGATTAAATATCGATATTCAAGATTAGAAATATCCACGGGCAGGGATTCTCGGCAGAAACCTTTTCAATTTTTTTTAAAAAAATTTTATTTACTTTGTTAGACAATACTTTTAAATAATTAGATTTTGTTAGAGAATATCTATAAATTTTAGGAAATTTGTACTTTATAATAAATTTTTTGACATAGCTTGTAATTATAACAACTTTTTAAAAATAATTCATTTATTGCAAATTCTACTTAATTTTTTACAAAAAAATCTCTATTTTACCCTTTTTGATCGACGATTTTGATAGAATCTATTATTGTCCGGCGATAGAAGTCTATCAATTTTACTATTGATAGAAGTTTATCAATTTATTATTGATTGAATCAACTTCTCAGGTTTTAGTTACTTTTCAAAATGTTTATTATTATATTAGCCCCTATTGGTATAATTATTTTACTATTGATTAAATCAATTTCTGATTCAAATATTTTAGTTACTTTTCGAAATACTTATTTATTAATAATTGGTTCTATCCGCCCCTATTGATAGTATTATCTCGAGGGATAGAAGTCTATCAATTTACTATTGATAGAGAAAGTGGAAAGAAGCTCAATATGAGCCGATGATTTAAAAGTAGTTGGACCATGTCATGTGCATTTTGGTCTTTTTAAGAGTCTCATTTTCCTTTTTTGCTATGTGTGCAAATATTTTCATTATTGTGTTATTTCATGCAATATTTTAGCCTTTTGTAATATACATGCAAAAACTCATACATTTTAACTATAATGTTAATTATTAAAGGAAAAATATTTATATGCATAGATAATTTCATCAACAAGTGTATTTTTATTTAAAAAATAAAGAGATAAAATAAAGAAAAAAATATATATTTTTAAAAAAGTAAACGGGGTGGGGATTGAGAATACATTCACCATCCCGACCCTAATTATCCCATGAGGAATTTTTCTCCCCATCCCAGCCTCGTTCCCCACCCACGGAAAAATGGTCTTTATTCGGGTCGAACCTGTGATCATGATATTGAAATTGGGGAGAGAAATACCACAAACCCTATAAATAAAGTATAATTGCTCTTAAATAATTAAAAGTCAAAAATCAATTTCAAAAATCGAACGTGATCATAGTATTGAACTAAATTTTCATCCAAGTGAAATCATCCCATTATCAACCATTGGATACGAAGCAATTTTCTTTCTTTACGAAAAAAAGTACAAAGAATATGGTGGACTTGGAACCTAAGACAAGGGGCGAGGTCAAAATTAATCACATAATTCGACTTTTATATATGTATAAAACTACATTATTCAACCACATTTGTATAATTTAACTTATAAAGAAAAGAAAAAACATATAAAAAACAGAAACTGTTGATAAAATTTTAGCAAAAAACTGATATATTTTAACCAAAAAGAAAAAGAGATATTTTTCACGAATTTCAAAGTAACAAGAAAAAATCTCTTTTTAAGTTTTTAACTCATTGTTATTGTTTTCCTCTCAATTTTACCCCAACAGACCATTGCTGAATTCAAGGTCTACCAATTTATGAACTATTATGGGATAACTCAATTAATCAAATGAGATATTGTGGTGCATAAGCTCATAAGTTTAAATTTTATGGTGATCACCCACCTAGAAATTAATTTCTTACGAGTTTTTTTGACATCCAAATATTGTAAGATCAGGTTATATGTCTCGTGACACTAGAGATGTGCGAAACCTAGCCCAGATAGTTATAGATATAAAAAAAAAAAAAAAAAAAAAATCTATCGATTCGTCATGTTGAATCATCGACCTATTTTTAAGAAAAAATATGCTAAAAGAAAGTAAAAGAAAAGAAAAGTACTCAACAAGATAAAATAAGAGAAAGAAAAGAAGAAGACACTACTGCAATATCTATAATTGAAGGCGGACACACAATTTAAAATTGAAAACACGGATATTCAAAGGCGGGCAAAAATTGTCCACCGTTAACTATTAACGTAGGCGGGCACTGTGCCCGCCTTTAAATCTCAACGAAGGCGGGCGTTAAGTGCCCGCCTTCTTTTTTAGGCGCCCCAACTCACCCCCGATTTTCTCTCACTTTTTCACTTTCCCTCCTCATTTTCATTTTACCAATTCCCTTCTCTCTCTACCTGAGACCACACTTCCAACAAAATTTTCTTCTTCTTCCTCTTCTTATTTTCCACCATTTCCAACCTCTCAAGCTTTAGTGTTTCATATTTGTGTTCCATTTTATGCATTTTCGCCCTCTTTGAAGCCTTGAAGTACCAATTTTCACCATTTTTGGCATCTACAAGATCTCTATCCACCCCATTTTTGGTCATTTTCTCCAACGGTATGTTTGTTCTAATTCTTCTCAATACATTGTTTTTTTAACTCGATTTTCTCTCCCCTTTTCACTCTGTCATTTGTAAATGTGAATATAGTTAGAGACCATTTGTTTTGTATGTTGTCTATCTTTTTTATTTGTAATTAACATAGATTTTTTCCTTATGCAGATTCAGATTATGTCTCACTCAAGTAGCGATGAAGATCATGTTGATGAGGTCCCGATGAGCAGACAAGCTGGTTCTCGTAATTCAATGCTTCAAAATATCGGTGAAGCTGAAAAGAAATACCGAGCAAGATGTATTCTGTAAAAAAAAATAATAAAATAAAATAAAGAATGCCTTTTAAAGGCGGACATGTGTGCCCGCCTTTGATTATTTTTTAAGGCGGACACCTATGAAGACGGGTGCGCGCCCGCCTTCGTTTCCCTGTCCGCCTTCATTTTCCTTTAATGCTAGGACTTTTGAAGGCGGACGGATGCCCGCCTTCAATATTTATTAATGGCGCGGGATATGTCCGCCTTCTTTTGTCATTTTTGTACTAGTGAGAAGAGTAAAAATATAGATAAGTTTTCATTTTTTTGTTTGAGTAGCGTGAACTGATTTACAATAAACTTTGAAATTATTGTGCCATTAACTAATTATTCGATATTTTTTTTAATTGAATGGTCATTAAACTTTTTAATCTCGGTTGACCTTTTATCCTTTCGCATCTGAACATATCTCCACGTAATTGTCATGTGGATTTTTCGTATTTTTTAGTTATACATATAAAGTGAACATGCATTGGTTGGATTGGATTAAGTTGGATTTTAATTTGTCACTTTTCCAATACATCTAACATTTATATTTTGGGTTGGGTTGGGTGGAGTTCATCAATATATTATAAACATAAATATCTTTTATTTTATCAAACTAGTCATACACTATGCATAAATAAAATACAATCTCAAATCTTTAGCATATTAATCAAGTTAATAAAATAATTTAAATATACAAAATATTCAATAAAAACCACTTACTATTAATCCTATCCTATAAAAGATTTCAACTATATAATATAAAATAATTAGAAAATAAAAATAAATAACATAATTTCACTCAGATAAAACAAATAGGTATTTAAACAACAAAAATAAACAGACATATTTTTTTTTGTTATATTTTTACATATAGATTGTAAAGACTTAAAAAATGTTAAAAAAATGTTAAAAAAATATTGAAAAATAAAAAGATTAACAACAAATAAAATAAATATACATAATTTAAATTATTAACTAACATAATAATTATGTTATAGATAAAAAAAAATATTTTTTAAACTAAATAAAAAATTCAGATTGAGTTGGGTTAATTTTAGATTAAACATGGACCCAACTAAACTCATGAACATTTCATGATTTTGAATCTAACTCAATTCATTTATGTATTTAATCTAACCTAATTCGTCAAATTAGGTTAGATTGGTTCGGGTTACTCGAGTGATTGGGTATATATATTATTATTTTTTAAAATTCTAGTTTTTCAATGGTCAATTTAAAATATTTTGAATTTTTCTTTTGGATAAGGATGATAAATTAGTTAAAAATAATTCAAGTAAATTAAACAAAATGGTGCCATTTCTTCCCATAAAATAGTGCCGGTTCAAATGATAATAACCAAGTTTTGTGATTGGATTAAGAAAATGACCAGTAATAAAGAAACATATCTCAACTTTTAAAAAAACCAATTATAAATAAAGAAACATATCTGCATTGGTATTGTATTATTTAATTTTGTTGCCAACCGTCATCATTTAGCTATAATATAAACAGAAAATGTAAAAAAAATAGATTTTATTTTTCTATAAACGTGAATAAAATAGTTTCATATCTCTTATAAATGAGTTGTAGAATTCTCACATTTCCAACGTGAGACAATTGTCACAAGGTGGGTATCTCCAACAGTAATTTATGAATAGAGTTGGGTGGATATATAATGAGAAAATCGAATACGGAGGAGGAAATGAGAATAATTCTTCGTATATTTCGTATAGCAATTTAAGGAACCAAAGCCATAGTTTTTATACAAATCATAGACCACCTAATTTTGGTTAAAAATGATATAATACGATTTATAAATTTCTTGTAATATATATAAAGCAAGATTTCCAGCTGAAATGAACATTAAAGTATTTTAGTACATAAAATCCTATATAGGGCAGTATGTAATATAAGAGGGTATGTTATAGAGATTACTTATAATTAACTAATTAATTAAGGCAATGAAATGAAATTAGAGTAATCTGCAAGTGCCCAAAGTGGGAATACATTCCTATATAGTGCATAATGAAGCATGCAGGTGCTCATAAAAACCCCAGCTATCACCTGCAATATGTTAAACAACATTTACACACATAATTAGAAATAATTAATATTGGTAATAAATTATGGTAAATGGTAATAATGTAAATAAGCTAGCACCTGTTGAGGGTAATCACCATCTTCCAATTGAGAGTTAATTAGGAGGGTAGCAGCACGATGGAGAGGAGTTGGATCTCTACTCGCCTGTAATATACACATACGTTTATATTATAGCTCTAGACCTAGTGACATCATATACGAAGAATTAGTAATTAAGAAATTACCTGTTGCGCATGGATTAAAGCCATCAACCCGAACGACGTTTGAACAAGATTGGACGAGTTGTTAGGAAGGGGTGTATGAAACTTATTGATGCAAGAAACATAGCTCTCTCCCCATCCACCATCAGCACATTGAATTTCAAGCACAAAATGTACAGCTCTTCTAATTGCCAAGCAGTTATCGTAAGTGTTTCCAGCAGCTTCCAATCCTTTAATGGCAAAGTATGTAGCATATAAGTGACAAATTCCCCAGTTTCCATGCCATGACCCATCCTGATTCTGAGTGGCATTTATGTAATTTACTGCCTTTTCTATAAAACATTCAATCTCTTTCCTCCTGTGACTTGGAAATTGCTTCCTAAATAACACCAATGCTTGCATGGCTGATGATGTGCATTCTACATACTCTCTCTCCAATACTGAATATTCTAAGAATTCCACTGGATTTAATTTCTCTATCCATGATGGTAAAATCCCACTTGGCTCCCAAGCTGACACTCCACCATTTTTTGCCTATTCAAAAATAAAAACTTAGGCTTACTTGGTTTTCAATTATGAAACATTATAAATAGAAAAATAGTATTAAATGAATGTTGAAAATCTCGTATTGATAAGGTGAAAATATCTCTTAGTGTTTATAATGTAGATGGACAACTCCTCTTATTATTAATTGGTTTTGAGATGGGTGTCCATACTATTTCACAATCGACTATTTTCCTAAAGTAATTATAAAGTAGACCACTATAAAGTATTTATATTCATAATCATTAATAAGTTTATCAATATTCACTATATTTAATTTATTTTTATTTTTTTGTAATATTTTCTAAATTTGATTAGTTTTTTTTCTTAATAAAACTAGCTACTACCTACGTGTATAAAATAAAATTAATAATAAAAAATAATAATAAAAATAAGTTGCTACTTACCTGTAAAGAAAGAAGAATGTTAACTGCATCAAAAAAGGATTGTGGTTCCATAGGATCTCCTACAATCTCGGGAGGCATTGTTGAAAATAGCAAACAACACTGCCACATAGACATCATGCATTTTATAAATGCATACTAATTAGCTAACATTTAATAACTAATTAATTATGAATTTTATATATTTAAGTACTTAATTATATAATAATACCAATAAATTTTCAGCTGTACAATCAGAAACTTGCCATCCATGATCTTGATCTGAGAATGTCCATCCTCCTTTCGACATGTGACGATACATACTTTTGAAGTCACCATAAGGATTCTCTTTAATCTAATTTCATTTATTCATAGATATCAAAACCCAAAGTAACTCAAATAAATAACATCTTCAATATTAAGTACTTATAATATAATGTGTGTACCTGTGATTTTTTAATAAATTCATGTCCTTTTTTTAATGTGTGAGAGAATTCATGGTGAAGATTAGCTGCAAGAATTGCTTGAATGGCAAGAGCAACATCCCAAGAATGGCTACCAAAGCTCTGCTCATAATATATATATAACAAATTGAAGTTAGTAATATGACAAGATCAGCTATATATATATATATATAATATGTGTTTAATTAAGATAATAAATAATACTTAACTTGCATTTTCATTCCATCTTCAGCCACCCATAAATAATCTTTAACCCTAGCAAGATGCTTCCTATAAGCTTCTCCATTAGGATTGTCAGCCCAGCAAGCAACCATGCATAATGGCTGCATTAATTGCATATGTGAATATGTACGTAATATGATCATACTATATATAATCAACAAACAAATTAAGAATATTACCTTTTCGACACATCCAATGGTGATGTAACGACTACAATGATCTTCATAATCGATTAAATGTTTGGCTCGTTGGATGGCATGATTTCTTACTCGTCTGAAAGCCTTACTATTAAGAACAGGTTCTCCAAAATATTGAAACGCATCCCATACGAACTTTTGAATTAATGGACGCTCAAAACATTTATCCTCCTGTGTTATCAATCAATATATAAATTAATATAATTTAGTATTGGTAAACTAAAAATTCCTCCACACGACTATTATCTGATAATTACTTTACTACAACGTTACAATGTATTATTAATGAATGTAATCAAAAACTTGTCTCCATTTACCTTTCATGCTAAAAAAAATTGAAATTGAATGGTTTAGGTCAGTTTGATAACCATTTGATTTTTTTATTTTGATTTTTAAAATTTAAGTTTTTTTTTCTATAAGAAAATAGGTAAATTCCAACAAAATTTAAAAAAAAAAAAAATACAAAACAAACTTATAAAAACTACTTCTTTATTTACAAAATTTATAAATTTAGTTTTTCTCAAGAAAAAAAACACATAAGATATAATTATTCAAGTAAGACAAAACATATAATAAATAGTTGTTATAAACTTACATTTAAAAGAGCAATAACTAAAAATATAATGGTTATCAAATGAGTTAAAGTAATAGAAAATTGTATTGTATGATCTCCTTCTCACAAAATAATTATAAATATACAAGATTTAAAATATTTATCTCCATATATAATTATTAATATGTTTTAATACTGTATTATAAATACTTATTAATACAATATTATGTATTACTAAAACATTGTTCTGTATTACTAATATAATATTATTATTAATAGATACCAATACCTATAGTTCAATATTTGTAAGTATTTTTTGAATCGGACTAATTTAGGTAAGTTATCTAACTTGTAAAATACCTTTGCGCAATAATGTCTTGTTGGACTCCATTTAATGTTGGAGTAAGAATTTGGGTAGATTTCTTGTCGTAGTTGTAAAATGAGGGGAGTTAAGGGTCCCTCAAACCGCTTGCCATATAAGTATGACATAGGAAGGTAGGTCAACCGACTGTAACAAAGAAGATTTGACGGATTTATTGGTAATGTATTTCCAAGCATCCAAATTTCGGGTGGCATAGGGTTTGTTCCCTCCCACTCGTAAACACCTAGAATCTGTATTATCATAGGATAAAGTTCAATTTAATTACTAGCATCATATACATATACGATCTCGTAATTATAAGATTACATATTTGAATTTTCATCTGAACTAATTAAACAAAATTGGAGTACACTCACTGCGAGCCAAATCTTTCCCCAAGAAGGAATGTAAAGGGCGCCTCCATGATGGAGAATCCAGCTTTGAGCTTTGGCACAACCATCCATGTCAGGTCCTTCTCCAAGTATACGCATTGCTATGTAGTTTAGAACCGTACAAAGCATGCAACTTTCTCCCTCTATGTGTAGTCCCCATCCACCATCTTCATTCTATCATCATTTTCGTATTAACTAGAAATTTTAACCCAATTTCAATAACAAAAACAAATTTTTGTTTGAACTACTTTTATCGTCGCCAATTAATTTTGATATATGAAATCCTATGTTATCGAAATGTTCTCAAACAAATTATAGAAAATACCCCTATACTATGGGGGTTGAGTCAAAAATGCCCCCCAAACTATGAAAATTTTCAAAAATGGCCCCAAACTTTAACAAAAGTTTCAAAAATACTCTTGTCGTTAACTTTGGATGGAAACGTTAAAATTTAGTTTTAAAAATACCCCTGAACTTTTAAAAAGTTTCAAAAATGCCCTTGAACTTAAAAAAAAATCAAAAAGTACCATCGACTTAAAAAGAACATTAAAAATATCAATTTAAAAAAATATTACAGTTTTATTTGAATAGTATTCTTGATCTTTTAACAACTTAAAAAAATATTCTTACTAAAAAATGATTTTTTCCCCCTCTATTCATATGCATTTGATCTAGTTTTTAGAAATAAATATAAGGTATAAAAATAAGAAAACTCAATGGATGAAATAGTTGTTATTCATATGCATTTGAGTATAGCCATTATGAAAATCTATAAACAAAAAAAAAAACCAAACAATCTTCCCAATGTAGTCTTTAAACTTTTCAAAACTTGAATTATTCGATTTTAAAAATATAAATTAAAAGAATTAATTGCAAAAAATATAAGTGAAAGTAGTTTATATATAAATTTAATTGTCAAAATTCAAATATTATAAAATGGGGTATTTATATAAAACCTAAGTTCTTATTATCTGATCAATTGAAAATAAACAGCCCACCTGATGACAATGTATATATCGAAGGATTTCCTTTTGATGCTCTTTTGATAATGCAATATTAAGATGTCCAGTAATGTATAGTGCAAATACCTTTTAATCATAAAAAAAAGAGAAATGAAATTTGTTAGGTAAAAAATCAAATATCATATAATAAATAGATAATATAAATGAAATGAAATGAAATTAAACATACCAAGGGAGGTACATAAAATAAAGGGCCAGAATTTTCTGCAGGCCAATGGCCATGATCGCTTTGTAAGGCAGCAAAGAATGACGTGGCTCTTCTGATTGCAATGGTGGCTGATTCTTTTGTTTTCCTATTTCTCTCTTCTTCATTGTCTCTTCCATCCACCTCCACTTTCACACTCGGAATGGTTTGTTTGAAATTTTTTTCTCGTAGAAACTGAACCACCAAAAATAATTAAAATTTAGGATAGTATAATATTAAAAAATGATTAAAATATTATTTTGATTCCTAAACTTTAACTTATGCTCCAATGTAATTCATAAATCTTCAAAAGTCTAGTTGATCTCTTAACTTTCAATTTCGTATTATTTTAGTCTCTTTGTACTTCCAAATTTGTTCCGTTTTAAATAATGAAGTTTTCAATAATTTAATTTTAGTCTTTCAATGTTAAAAAAAAAAAGAAAAAAATTAATATAATTTGTTCTAATTAAAATATTTTTGTTAACGTTTCTTAAAAGATTACCATGTGTCTGTAAATTTTAGAAATATGTTTATCTACTTTCTTTACTTGTATTAAAATTATTAAAATCATTACATAAATTTTAATTAATAATAATTTCAAATTTATCATACTATCAATTTTAAACTTTTGTAAAAGTTTAGAAATAAAAATTGAATATTTAAAAGTGCAAAGAACTAAAATAAAATAAATTATTATGAAGTGATTCGATGGTCAAAAAGGTCTTGAATTACATTTTGTTGCTATAGTTAAATGCATCACTTATAATTAAGGATCCGTAAACTACAAATCTTACCACATATTGCTGACTCTCAAAAATAGTTATAAACATGCCATTCAAATTCAAGTTGTTCCTGCTAAGAGAATAATTTAAAAACTCTTGGCCAAGGAATTTAAAATAACGGAAAAAATTAAAACTATAAAAGGCATCATGCTCTATCGGTTAACCAAACAATTTAAAACAAATCCCTAGCATGTTAATAAATAAGGAAATAAAGAATATCGTGCATCAAGCTCCACCCAGGATCATTTTATTGAACCGAATCTCTATATAATTCTATGGAATCAAATCTCAATATAAATTTGTTTGATCCATACACAATTAAAAGAAAAATTTTAGTCCCTCAATTTGTAAGTTTATGTAATTTATGTCAGTAAACTTTCAAATTTGTTTCAATTTGGTTCATGAACTTTTAAATGTTCAACTTTAATTCTCAAACATTTTCAAAAAAGTTAAAATTAATCCTTATATTTTTCTTAAAAAAATTATCACCCGTCTCTATAAATTTTAGAAATATGTTTACATATTTTCTTTACTTATATTAAAATTATTAACATTATTGAACAAATTTCAATTAATAGTAACTCCATCATAGGTACCAATTTTAAACTATTTTTTAAATTCATGAATTAAAATTAAACATTTAAAAATTTAAAAATCAAAATAGAACAAAGCTGGAAGTCTAAAAATTAAAATTAAACATTTTAAAGTTTAACAAAAACAAAAACATTATCGAACGACCTCGTAAATTATGGTATCATAGGACTAAATTGAAGTAAGTAAAAGTACCTGAAATCTCCAAAGTAAGTCACTGCTACATTTAACAAGATTGCGATTATGGTAATAATTTTGACGAGCAGCTTCCACTTGAGCTATGTGTTGTTGAGTTTCTTCATAATAATTTTGATCAAATTCCCAAATCTGCCTTCCAACAAAGTTGTTGGTACTGAATAAGTGTTCCTCATTTTCTCCCTTTCCCAACTTAAGTCTCCACATCTTTTCCTATCTATAAATATTCTCTTCCCAATATTTTGTGTTTGCAACTCAAAACCCTTTACTATATATACACACAACTTAAAAATACTATTTTATCCCTAAAATCTTTCCATTTGTGACGTATGTCTATTAAGGTTAACAAAAATTTCTAATATTGAAGATTGTTCATTAGAAAGGTTAAGAGGGATTTCTCAATATTTATGAAACAATTTGTTGGGCAAACAAATTTGTCTCACATCGCTAAAATAAGGAAAAAAATCTTGTGTATATAAGGAGGGGACAACATCTCCATTGATATGAGGTCTTTTGAGAGATGTCAAAAAATAAAGTCATGAGAGATGATTTCCAAAATAGATAATATTATATCAATATGGAGATGTGTGGTTGTTCGTTGTTCTAATATAATCGAACTATTTTGTCCATTATACTTTCGAATAAAAATGAAATAAAGTTGGAGGAAAAAATGTAAATAGAAATAGAGAACGACCGACATAATTGGTTATTGGCATATTCCCACCATTAAATATTTAATTGTAAAAAATATGTATTAGATATGCAGTCATATTCATTAGAAAACAATATTGTAGAAGATGCGCGAATAAGAATAGTATAATTTTAAAGACATCCATCTATATTTTCATGATTAAAAGATTTATATATATGAACTTAAAAAAAATGGTAGAAGATGCCATATTTATGGGTGAGGATTCGTAAATTGTATTTTGGGAGAAGAAAATTCATATTTTTAATTTTTTAGGTTTGAGATCCGTTTTAATTTGGTCATATGTTTAAATTATATTTATTTTTAATCTGTATTTTTTAATTTACTATTGTACTTATTTTCTTTTAAAATTTAAATTTACTTGAAAACTAAAACAAAAATTTAATAAAATATTAAAAATTAAATTAGTCTAATCATCATTTTAGTCGACAATGTTTTATGCAATTAACCATTTTGTTATCTCGACTACTAAAATGATTTTATTAAATGTCAAAAATAAATTGAAATTAGATCTCAAATTTCAATTCTAAAAATGTTTTTTTATTTATTTTCCTATTTTGTTTTCGAAGTTAGTAATCTCTTTTAATTTTTACATGCCTTTTTAATTATATATTATTAGTCTCTTTTGCCAAAAATGGGGAATGGATTATTTTCCTTTTCTAACCAATAAGTGAATGGACTATTGAGCATTAATAATGAACTAGAGATGCAGCTGCCCTTTGCCGTCTCAATTAATTCGGCAATTAATATATCCATTTGATTACGCAAGGATATGTCTGTGTTGGATGGGAGCTATTTTTTTTTTTTTTTTTCTTTTAAGTATAAATTGAGAGAAAAGCGCAGACAAATCTTACATAGAGTGAACAACTGCTTTTAAATAATGTGAGAACAAAATATTAATTTTTGGACTCAAACTTGTGACAATAAAGTTGAAATGAATTAACACAAAATAAAATAATCATTTGCGTCACTAATCCTCGGTAGATGAGTTATTAAATTGCATTAACTAATTAAGTTGCGAATTAAGTTTTCCATTCATTTTATGTTGAACAAATAAAATTGTCTCACGTCATTAAAATAAAGGGAAATTATAGTAACTAGATCTATTTTGAAAACTAATTGCGGATTTAGGCACTCAAGTTTTTTTTTGCAAATTTAATTT
>JBBMEF010000014.1:9479192-9490492 GCA_037832685.1 Sicyos baderoa | reverse complement strand
CTGCAAACGAAATAACAAGCATCAGATTTTCTCAAATATTTATCTTTGTGTGAGTTCTATGCTCTTCGTTAAAATGAGTTCTTTGATTAACTTCTTACTCAGAAACTGTAAGAAGTTCGTCGTAAGCGAACATATGTATGTTAGCGACGTATTTTGTCCTAATTTTTACTCATTTCATGTCGCTTTTATATTTATTTTCCCTACTTTAACTCTCACTTCTTGAGAGTTATCAAGGACCTAACTTTAGCATGTATGAGATTCTTGTACATTTTATTATGACTTCAATAGATCAAATAGGAGAATATATCTGCCGATCCAGCATATTAAAAATAATGTACAAAATGTTTCTCAAAAAAAAAAAAAAATAATAATGTACAAAATCAAGAAATAGAGTTTGAGACAATAAAATTAAAACCAAAAGTTATATAATGGTTCGGTCAAAATAAACTTATTCTACTTTGCAAAGATTTTTTGACCATTTATTAGAGTTCATACATGTATAATCATTAATACATAAGAGCAAAAAAGAATCTAACACATATCTTCCAAGAAAACAGAGAGAATATCGAATATTAAAGGTTAAGAGAAAAAATACAAACTTATCCGTGTGTAATATAACTTTGTATTAAATTGAATAATATTTTTACTATTTGTTTTTTTCTTTTTGAGAATCATATTTTTTCTATTTTTAATACAAATTTTAAGCTCAATGTTTTTTCTTTATAACATATTTTTAATAATTACTTAGATTATTAAAAATCAAATAAAAAAATTATGAGACTAATTAAATAAATGAATTTAATATCTTAAGTATATTCACTTTATATATAATATGGAATAAATAAGTATTCAAGCATATTTATATAACCATAATTGCAGAAACCAAATTCAACAAAAATATATCCGTCTAATTTAATTTGTATCTTTATTTTGATTTTAAGATAGCCAGATAGCAAAGTACTTTGAGTATGCAGCAACATTTGTTAATCTTTTAGCATACGTAATAATTTGGTAATGTAAGTATTGGATGAAGAAATTTTAAGCAGAAAATACAATAATGATAAGAAAAAATATTAACATTAGGAATATTCAATCATTCATTTGTTTATTTTGAGAAAACAGTAACCAATCATTCAAAAACGGAAATAAATATCTTACCATCAAAATATAAAACACACCAAAAAAAAGAAAATTAAAGGTGAATAAAATAAAGGAGATGTTGGTATAATAAAAAATGACAAATTATATCATCTACGACATAAAATCAAAACTAATTCATTTATAACATAAAAGTATTTAATTGTCATTAAAATTCTATCATTAATTGAGTTTTATTAATAGATTTATTTTATTATTAATTAAATTCTATCACATATAAAAAGTTATATATTATAGATGAATTATTTTAAAAATTAGGTTGCAAATATAATACAAGAAGTGAGTTGTAGATTGTTGTGCTATGATAAATTCCTATAATAAAATGAAATTTTTATGGATGCAAAAGAAGACTTATAAACAAAAATGTTATGTATGTATATGACTAAAAAGAAAATATATAATTTGTCCAAAAATAAATAAAAAAGAACACAAAAACCCATGCATGCATTCATACATACATGATCCATCCATACACATGAACTTCTTTTCAATTTATGTACAAGAACAAGGTATCTAAACTTTTTAATAAAAAGTTCATAATTTTTTATTAATGTCTTCACACTTTTATATACCCAAGCGATTTAGAATTTTTTTTTGGTATGATTTATATTTTGATGTACATATCTAACTTAATGGATTAGGGATTTTGAATGTATGATAAAAGGTAAAATATTTCTCTATAATACAAAATCAAAACTAATTTATTTGTAACATGAAATTAAATTCAATTTTTTTTATCATTTATAAAATTCAATCGTCAAAACTCATTTTATCATACAAAATTATGTGCTATAAATGAATTATTTTAAAAATTATGATGTAAATATAATAGAAAAGATAAAATGCACTATTAAAGATAAATTCTCTATCTTAATTTAGACTATATTTTATTATTCTGTAATTAAAAGTATTAACAAAAAGCAGTGCGAACTAAACAGTATATATGATTGTATTCAAAATGTTGTTTATATATGATTGTATTCAAAAAAAAAAAAAAGAAAAAAAAAAAAACTAAATATGATTTAAAATGTTGTTTATATATTATTAATTTCAAGGAATTGATAAATAAATAAATATATTATTAATTTGAAGTATTTTATTATTTAACAAGAGAAGAAAAAAAAAGAGGTGCATCCCGGATAGCACCTCCACCGTGATACCACCCATGTGGCACATTTGGTGACATACATTTCATCTCTCTTTTTTTACTTTATATTTATTATAAAAAAAATTAAAAGAAAAAAGAAGATATGTGGCTCTAAATGAAAGGTATGACGGTGGGGTGCTATCCGGGATGCACCCAAATTGTTCTAAAAAAAAAAAGCGTCTAGTCGAGCACCTAAGTGGTCGGAGACATCGCCGTAGCCGTCGCAATAGCTGTAGGGGTTAAAAAAAAAAGCTGCCCTTTTCGTTCCCCATTAATGGGTTAAACTGATCTAGCTACCACTTACCCAAAAAAACATGTTCCTAAAATTTTCCGAAATCAGTTCATTTCAGAACCCATTTTAAAAAAGAAAATAATAATAATAATAAAAAACCCAGCTCATAAACATAACCTTTTTGGCCCTGTCCTATGGAAGTTGACTGCTAGCTTTTCTCCATAACTTCACTGTTTAATTATTCTCCCACTTTAGGGTTTTGTAATCATTCCTTTTTCTTTCCCTTCTCTCTCTCTCTCTTCTGGTACTGCCTTCTTTTTCTTTTCTTTTTTTTCTTTTTCTTTTCTTTTTAATGGAAGATGATCAGTACAACAACAACAACCCTCATAGCAATAGCTGTAGGGGAAATTTCTTGTACACTAATTCAGTACCTATTTTGGCCACCAATTCCTTAATTAGACCCTCCTCTTCCAATGGAGCTGGATCATCATCATCAGCCTCACTCTTTAATCACATGGCCCTAAACAATCTCCCCGCCGACTGCAACTTTCCGCCGCCCGATCGAGACGAGTTTCGACATGTTAAAGTTGAGCCAAGAGCCTCACAATCTCAACTTCATCATTCTCATTACCATCTTATGACAGAGTTTCAAATTAGTAGCGGAGGAAGTAGCGACGACGCCTTGAAAGCTAAACTTATCTCTCACTCCAGATTCTCTATTCTCCTCCAAGCTTTCTTGGACTGCCAAAAGGTTTAATTTACGACTACAACCCTCCACAAATCTCCGACTTATCATGTTCTTGTCTATTTTAGGTTTAAATCGTCATGATTTGTTAAGTTTCAACCTACGAAAAATGTTGTCCTTACTTATATATTCATGATCTTTCTCTTTTCTTTTCGATGTTTGACTTTTTTTTCTTCTTCTTTACTTTGCCTTTTTATTTGTCAACATAATTTTGTTTCACAGGTTGGAGCTCCCCCGGAGGTGGTGGCGAAACTGGCTTCAGTAAGGGAGGAATTCGAGGAGCGGCGGCGGTCGTCAATGGCATCTACTGGGGGTTCCAGTGATCCAGAGCTTGATCACTTCATGGTAAATCTACCAATTTTTTACTGTTGGGAATTTTTTTTTTATTCATTGAAAAATAAATATTTTAAGAAACTGAATTGGAAAACAGGAAGCTTACTATGAGATGCTGGTGAAGTACAGAGAGGAGCTAACAAGGCCTATTCAAGAAGCTGAAGATTTCATGAAGAGAATTGAATCTCAGCTCAATACTCTTTGCAATGGCTCCTTTCAAATCTTACAATCTGGTACTTCTTTCTTCTCCATCAAATTTTTTTTTTTATTTTTTTTATTAATTTGAGATTTTACTTTTCAACCCATTTGATCTTGTTCATTGAAAGAGCAATTTTTGGATTTTAATTTTATGATTGAAGGGAAGAAAGAACCATTGTTAAAAGAAGGAAAAAGAAAAGAGCCCTAATTTCATCTTGATTTCACCTTTGTACTTTTTTTGGGTTTGCTGCATCTTTTTTCTCTCTTTTTTTTTTGAAAATTTCTTTTATTTCTTATATCAAGATGAATTGTATTGAGGGTCTAAAAAGCTGGTTTTGTTTAAGATGTATTTAGTACTAATTATACTATTAATTAGGGATAAAATGTGTATGGGTGTTTTGATGGTCTAAAAGATGGCTTTGTTAAGATGTATTTAATGCCTAATTATACTATTAGTTAGAGATAAAATGTATATCTAAAAGGTGTAAAACAAAATGACACAATAATTTGTGGTTTCACATCACATTAAATTAGTGGCTCTGTTGTTGTACTATATGGAACTGATATGTTTTGTTTTACTTCTGACTTAAAATGATTTAACAAGTTTTGGATGTGAAAATTATTTTTGTCCTAAAATAAAATCACTCCAACCTACAGGCTTGTTCCTAATATATATATATATATATATAACTTAATTTTCTAAACTTTTTAAAAACCAAATAAAAAATATTGGATTGCTTCAAAAAAAAAAAAATTGGAAACTATTTAGAAATGAGGTTTCACTAAGATTTTAAAGATGGTTTTTAAAATTAGATGGAGATTTTTTTTTTTTTTTTTTTTTTTGGTTAACTAGCAAATTTTTGCTCCTAAAAAGAGAGAGAAGGATATGAGGAAGATGAGTAGATAGTGGAGAAGTTTTTCATAAGTTACCTGAGATCTCAATTAAATAATAAACCTTGTGGCCACGACTAAACATGAGGTATTAGTATGGTAATACCCTAATCCAATTTGGTAGACAATCTAGATTTTGTTTTAATGTTTCTGAATTTATCCATACATATGTTTAGTAAACGATATATTACCAAAAAAGTTAGTGATCTAGTAATTTCATTGTTTGATAGTAATTTAGTACAACATCACAATAACTTTGTTTCTTAAAAAGTAAATGATGTGGCAAAACTGAGTGGAATGTTCGTTCTAGTTATTGTTATATTTAAATCCCTTCTAAGTTTTGGCATTCATAGAATTTTTTTTTATTTTTTTTTAAATATTCATGAAAAACCCCTATCTAGTGAGTAAACTACACTAAAATTTGGCATTTATGGTTTTTTTTTTTTTTTTTTGAGATTTGGCATTTAAAGTTTGTGTTGAGAGAAATAGTATTCTAGTGACATTATATATCAAATAATAATTGGTTGGTTACGGATTCAAGTTTTGTTGAGACTGAATTCATAAAAAAAAGAAAAGAAAAACTCCTCTACACATAGATGTGTAGAGGAGCCCTACATTTATCCTATGTGGCATCCTTTGGTACCACACACAAATAATTTTAATTTTTAATATCTTCAATTATTACATAAATTTGTGTGGCATCAAAGAGTGCCCCATAAAATAAATGTAGGGTTCCTCTACACAGTTTCTAAATATGGATTGTAGATATTTTGAACAATGGTTTAAATTGGATTCAAAGTTTCTAAATATGCTTCCAAATACATATTTAAAGAAATAGTTACTATGATTTCAGTTATAAGAACAAAACCCCCCAAAAAATTTA
Source organism: Sicyos baderoa (assembly GCA_037832685.1). Taxonomy (NCBI): domain Eukaryota; kingdom Viridiplantae; phylum Streptophyta; class Magnoliopsida; order Cucurbitales; family Cucurbitaceae; genus Sicyos; species Sicyos baderoa. Next base: position 9,484,905 of record JBBMEF010000014.1, on the reverse strand, counting down.
GATTTGAAACTAATTGAAAAATGGAAGTTAAAAATATAAGTCAATAAATATGAAATTGAAGGACAGAAGTCAATAAATATAGAAGGACAAAGGAGAAAAACTGTAAAATGAAATCTGAATTTAGTATAACTATATTAGTTAGGAAATAGAGTTGTGGCAAGGTATTGTAGTACAATACATAGGTATCTTAGTGGTAAAAAATTCTTTAAAATTTATAGATTTAATTTTAACAGTAATTGACTTAGGGGAATAAAAATGATTAGGTGGGAATGAAAATTAGGGGAAAATATAAAAGAGTGATTATAAAAAAAAAAGATTATAATTTATATTTATAGTGAATAGACTAATTATTGGAGAAAATTATTATTTGTATTTGAGGTGAAAAGATGATAAAAGAAGGAAATAATAAGTATAATGAAAAGGAGGATAAAAATTGTTCCGAGAAGATTAAAAAGTAGTTAAAGGAGAATAAAAAAATAATTTTCAAAAAATATTATTATGGAAAAAATATAGACACCGAAAACCTATTCTCATTCTCTCCATTTCAAACTCATGCCACACTTAAATTTTTCCTTATCATTATTTTATAATTTGTGTTTTGATCTTTCCCATTGATTTTTTTGGGTTACATTTATTTACTAAGAGATTGCATACAGTTGAGTCATTGTATTGTTCTTTCAAAAATAAAAATAAAGTAATTGTGTTGTCACATCCATCACGTTTTATAATCCAAAATCTAAAAACAAAATTTTGAACATATAACACATTAAAATATAAATTTTATAGAAAACAAAAACATTAAAATATAAACAATAACACATAACAAACAAAGCAGTTTAGAGTCCAAAATAAAAAAAGTTTATTTTGTTGAAGATATTTATCTTGGGGGTCTTTATCCCACATGAAAATGTGAAAAATTTGAACATCTTTATAAAATATATGAGAATTACTTTCTTTCTTTTTGAGGTTAAATTTCATATTATTTAATACGCTTTTCGTTTTCAATTGAATGGGAGAGAAATTATTTATAAGTTTTCTTTTTTAAAAAAATTAAAAATTAAAATAGAGCATAATTTCAATAACATTAACTATGAATTAATAATTAAGATGTTACAAATTTAAAATCTCATTCTTAAATGATAATTTTAATAAACTAATGATTTTCAATTTTAAATTGAGTAGAAAATTGGGTTGATGGTGACTACTAATGTATATATATATACCTTTTATAATCAAACCCAACTCAACCTTGCACCTAAAATAAACTCTTTAAATTCCAACCATGCGATCATAACTTAACTGAATTTAACTTACCTTAATAACCACATATCTTTAGCAAGGATCTTAATACATATTCCAAATATATCTTTTAAGTACAAGTTTGGAGATTTGAATTTGTCACTTCAAGTTATATGTCAATTATTACTTGCTAAGTTATCTTTAAACTCCCATTTAATAATGATTTAATTTTCAATCTTCAAAAATAAAGACTAGCTATAAGCATTACTCTTATTATTTGTTGTGTTTTTAAAAAATGCAGCAAGGGAAGAGAAATGGGAAGGAATAGGATCATCATCAGAGGAGCAAGAGATGTGCGGGGAAGCGGCCGAACGGGAACAAGTCGACCCGCGCGCGGGAGAGCGAGAGCTGAAGAATCAGTTACTGAAGAAGTACGGTGGGTATCTAAGCAGCCTAAAGCAAGAGCTTTCAAAGAAAAAGAAGAAAGGCAAGCTCCCAAAAGACGCAAGACAAGAGCTTCTACGATGGTGGGAACTACACAACAAATGGCCATACCCATCGGTAAACTCCCTACACCTTTTCTCTTTCTCAAAATGCCCCAATCAAACCATACATATGTTTATTAATTAATGGAAAATTGCACCCTTAACATAATTTTAAAATATTTGCACTATTTATACGTTTAAATACTCATATTATTAGTTATTAATACACTATTGTAAGAAAATATGTGACAATATTTATTAATAGCAATGACTATATTTATTAATTTATTTTAAAAGTAATCATATTTTTATATGGTTAAGATATACCTTAAACTGTTTGATGCCCTACGATTACTTAATCGAGAACTCGCTGTGCGATCATCAAGTTGGAGTCTCAAAGTCGAAGCCCATAATAGGGGTTCGAGGGTAGAAACATCGACGAAATATAGGTAATCTAGTTTCTATTTTAGTATATGAGATTTTTTGTAATTGGGTTTTAATGGTAAATTTTATGAAAATGTAAACTCTCTTAAAACCCTAGTCTCTATAGGATTGATATTATGTATTTACATTCTCTTTAATAAAATGCTCTCTCTTGTACCTGTAAATGTAGCTAACACATCATTAGTGAACCTTGTAAATTGTGTGTGTGTGTTTTTTTTTTTTTTCTTATTGATTGTTGATTGTCGTTTTCATAATATCTAGATTTAACTAATCTCGGAAGTTTCCGTGGGGGTGGCAGGAGGCAGAGAAGCTGGCACTGGCGGAATCAACCGGGTTGGATCAGAAACAGATTAATAATTGGTTTATCAACCAAAGGAAAAGGCACTGGAAGCCCTCCGAGGACGTGCAGTTCATGGCCATGGACGGTTTTTACCATCCCAGTGCTGCTTTTTACTTCGATCATGCCCATTACATGGCCGATGCCCATTATCGGTTGGGTCCATGACATGCTTGCTTTGCTTCTAAAACAGAGCTTTGTTTTAGTTCCTAGTCATTAAAAAGATTAAAAAAAAAAGGTATTTATTTCTTATGTTTAGTGATAATTTTCCTAAAATGTCAAATAATAATATAATATCCACCTTTACTTCTTGCCTTTTTTCCCTCTTATTCTTGGAAGTTTTTTGGAGTTTTCATTGTTGTGATTTGTGATATGTTCTTTTTGGAAGTTTTTTGGGAAGTCAAATTAAGTTCTTAGATATGAGATGTGTGTGATATACTGATATGTGCCTGCCTTGTTATCATTTTCTATTTTTAGTATATGTTTTGATTTTGGTTCTTATACCTTTTAAATATTTTATTATAATTTTTATTTGTATAAAATAGCAATTAACTTTAAAAAAAAAAGTATAAGTTTTATTTTGATTTATGAACATTTGGTAAATGATTATTTTAGTTAATTTTATGAAAATTTGTTATGTATACCAATTTTAGGGTCTCTATTAGAAATTATAGCACATTTTTATCAAAAATTCGTTTATACTAAAATTGTGAGTGATTGAACTCAATCGAACTCAATCAATAACTAGTGATTGAACTCAATCAATTTGTTAAAGTGATTGAGCTCGACTGATCACTAGTTATTGATTGAGTTCAATTGAGTTCAATTACTCAAAATTTTGGTAGATGTGCAATTATTTAGCCAATTTTTGTTATACATAAAAAATCTCCTAATTTTGTATTATAGCCTTGCATGAAAATTTTAACTCAGTTAAGGCTTATTATTGCAAAAATAATTTTAGTTAGCTCTTTTTACAATATATAATTGTCTATTCACTTCGTGGTAATCCAAGATTCCCATGAGATGAACATTTGAATTACTACATTTCTTTTGCGGGAATGAAAAAGAATTCGAACATCCTGAGATCCCCCGACATGCTAGGATGCCTATTTAACTGTCATTTGGATGTCATGCATCATGAATTATTAGGATGCTCATGTAGAAGACATCTTTGAATAACACTTTTGTCCCCGCTAATCTTTTTTTTTTAATAAAATTTTATATTTTTATCAATTTTTCTCTATATTTGTGTATAGTTTGTACCTTACAGATAATTATATATTTTTTTAGTATATAATTATTATGCATTAACAACTAACCCTACATAATTATCTATATTTATATTTTACATCTTGTTTTAAATGCTTAAATTCAATAATATTTTGACTATTTTCAATAAAAATTTAAAGTGCATTGATTTTTGTTATATATTTTAAATATAATTATCCTCAATTTCTATATTTAACAAATTTTTACTTGTTCAACTAATGAATGAATTTTAGTTTTTTTCTAGGTAAACTTATTTTAAAATATAATATTCAAATAAATAAATAAAATACAAATATATATATTTTAATTATATAAATTAATGTGTAAATTAAGTTATGAGGGCATTTAAGACATTTCCATGAATAATACTTATAAAATAAATATAATTTTTTAAATACCCGTAAAAACGTAAAAATATTACTACAAAAGAAACATGTGTTGAACATCTTAAATTTCGAAAATCTGAGATTTCGGGCATAAGAAGATTTCAGTTATCGTGATTACCACAAAGTAAACAGTCTGAAGGACAAAGTTGTTTAGTGTAATTAAATAATTTGTTGTACTAAAAAAATAATAATAATTTGTGTTTGATTAAGTTGTTTGGTTAAGAAAGTCTATGTTGGGTTGTTGCTTGTATTTTGTGTGTGTAAATTTTCCATTAAAATTAAAGAGAAGTGCAGAAAACGAATCTCAAGCAAGAACCCATAAGTAATAATTAAGTAAAACATATAATTTACACATGGATTTGAGATTAAATTCAGGTTTGGTGTTGTCCAGAGAAATAAGACATAAATAAAGTGCATGAAAATAGAGGAAATATGGTGTGGTTCTCTAAGATATATGACAATAACATAATGCAGAATCAAAATAAATGACATAATATATGTAAAAAACTAAATTCGAGTAACTAATAAATAAAACATAAATTTTCAAAAAACTATTTTCCTTCATTTCTCAATAACTCTCTCTATAATTCACTTTCTTAATCTCTATATCTCCCCAGCACTTTCTCTTGTTGTATGGAATGAGCATTCTATTTATAGTTTATTACAAAATTTAGCCTTTAGGACTCTTACAATTTTTAACAATATTTGACATTAAATTTACCGAATACTTTTCACAATGATTCCCAAATTAAGATCCACTAATTCCTTAATTATCTCCATAATTAATTTCTTAATTATTTACCCATTATTTTCTCAATTAATAAATACATTAAAGTTTATTCAACAATATAATACTCCAAAATCTAAATAAAAGAAAGTTATTGTTCGAACTTTCAAAGTAAATCTAAATGACTAAAATATGTCAACTAAGAGTGTTAGTTTAGGTTTAAAGGCCTAAAAGAGATTAATTCATTCCAACGCAGTTTTCGTCGATCAATTGATTAGAGCTAGAAAGATGGAGAGAGTTCTAGAAACCCTTTCCCTTCTATCAAACCTTCACTCCCGCACAAACCTTCCTCACCCTTAGCCCGCCGTGTCCCTCGCCGGATCCAGCCACCAGCACCATTGCATTCTTTCTATGTCGAATTCAGACAGCTTGCAATGCGCAGTGTACCGTAGATCCCGCAGCGCTAGCTATCGCCGCATGTTCCACCTTAGCGCCCTATCTCGTCGTCGCACGCCCACAACGCACGATGCAGCCTCACCAACGCCACAATAAGCCCAGCTGCATGACTGTCCTGCACCATTGTTGAGGCCGCGTATCTTCCACTAGTAGAAATTGGGTCATTTATGACCGACTATGAAATTTAAAAAAAAAAAACACGGAGGCATTTATGACAGGCATGAAGAAAGATGACCGGCAAACCTTCGCCGCTCATCAATGTACATTGATGACCGGCTCATAGATGACCGGCTGCCGGTCATCAATGAGAATTTCTCATCTATGACCGGCGGCCGGTCATCAATGAGAAATCTCAAAGATGACCGGCGGC
>JBBMEF010000014.1:9419666-9434908 GCA_037832685.1 Sicyos baderoa | reverse complement strand
GACGGCTCATGGCCGGTCATAAATCTTAAACGATGACCGTCAACGCCGGTCATCGTTTTGACAGTTTCTACTAGTGGGTGAAATGTAAAATCTTATAGTTTTCTCTTTAGGATAATACTTTAGAGGTTTTCTGCAGCGATTGTGCATGAATGCGTGAATTGTAAAGTTTCACTTCTTTAGACCGGATATTTCTATTTTGCTATAGAATTTATGCGGAAGCGAGGTGTGATGATGTGCTTAAAGTATTGTTGAAGCGAAGAGTTTTTTAAAGAAGATTGGCACTCTATAAATATTTAAAGGAAAGACGCGTGTCAAAGATCTACGTGAGGCCAATAAATCTCAGTCGTTTCTTTTTAACCGCTTTAGCAAGGAACATGCGACGCGAATCATGGAGTAGAGAATGTCAAAGCAATATATACGGCAACCTTCATCTTCGTTGAAGGCATCATCCATGCATTCGAGAGATCAATTTTCATTTTTCATTTTTTCGACCAACATTTTCTCCATATTCTTATCAGCTGGAAATAGAGATGTTCATTTTTCCCGCGGGGACCCGCCCCTAACGGGGTGGGGAATCCCCGGTTAGGCGGGGAACGGGGGGAAAATTCATCGTGGCTTAACCGGGGCCAGGGACGGGGAATGTATTCCCCATCTCCGTTTCCCCAATCCCCGCCCCGTTTATTTATTATTTTTATTTTAAAATATTTTTAATTCATTTTTATATATTTTTTTCATTTTCTACTGATTTTAAATTTTTTCTACTGTTTTTTATTAGTTTAAAATTCCTACTGCTTGAAAACTTGAATTTAAAAAAATATTTTGATTCAATTTTGTACTGTTTTCTATGAACTCTGCATTTAAAAAATAAAAATATTTTATCCCTTTAAAAGTATTGTCCAAAAAATATATATACAATAAAAAAAATTGAAAAAAAAATGAAAAAAATCCCCGTTGGTGCCCTCGCGGGGAACCCCTGATCCCCAAGAAAAAAAACAAGGATTAAGTTTAGTGGCAGGGACAGGGACGAGGAAGCCATTCTCCAGCCCCGCCCTGCCCCGTGGACATCTCTAGCTGGAAATTCGCTAAACCTAAGTGTTTTACCTGGAGTTTTGTTCTGTCAGCTTAGTTTATCGTTTTTCTAGAGTAGCGTAGATTTTAACTTTATTTTAAGTGAGTTAGATAGTTATTTGTAGCATTGTATCAATCGAGTTGCAGAGCACTGCTAGAGCTGAGTTAGAGACATTGTTTTAGTGATTCAAGCAAAGCTTTTTCTCTACTTTGTTTCTCTATTTTTTCTTTCTTTTCCTTTAAGCATAGTTGTTGAACTCTTGTTATTTGCGTTGATTGAATGTAGATGTATTTTGTTTCACTTGCTATTTTGAATCTATTTTCCGTTATGAGTAGCAAAATCTATAATGAGAAGGAAATATGGGAGTAGAGTATTTCGCTTAGCACAGAGGTAAGGAGATGTCGAAGTGTTAATGCATGCCGCTTTAATTCCAAGTACATTCTATTTGATCAGTCATTTTTATTTTCTTTGTTTCAGTTTCGAGAGGAAAGAGATAAAAAGATCTTGCATGACATAACGCTAGGTTTGTTTAGTTTTAACTTACAATATAAAAACTCTTAAAGATAAGATTTTCCTAGTGTTGTTGGCTCCGTTGAGATTTAAATGTTGAACCTTGAGAGAGCCTATGTTAGAGTAAAGTCGTAGTTCGCTTCTCACCTTAACGCCTCGTTGCTGCAACGTAATACCTGAAAAACCTTAACCTCCTTCCGATACCCTTTTAAACTATTTAAGTTAGTTTCAATCCCCTTGCATCTTTATCATTTCAACCTCTAAATCGATTTTCTATTTCGCTTATACAATTCATATTTCGCAAAGTTGTTTTAGAACCATCTCAACTATTATCCCCACCCCACTACCATGACTCTTGGAGTTAAAAATGAAATGAATATTGCAAAAACTTTCTTGTGGAGAGGACCTATGTCTTGGGCACTACATTTTGTGTTTTTTATTTGACATTGCTATCGTACAAGATTAACTCTTGATCTTGATTATGAAACACGTACCTTCTATCCTACCCTTACCTAAGCCTCATTACAACCTTTGTGAAGTCCCTTTGATTTTTGCATTCAATTCATCTATATTGGTGGAGATTTGATTCACTTGCAAGCCTATGGTAATAACATTCTATGATTTGATTTTGAGCGTAAAATTATCCTAAATACTTTGAGAGCATTGAGTGAAATCATGAGAGTGTTAAGTCTTGATGCATTTGATTTTGATGAATTGATGAAATGCTTGAGTTTTTATATAAAATGCATCATATGAATACTCATTCTCTTGATTGTTACTAAAATTCAACTTTGATGTGTGACTAACTTTATTGATGTTCATTGATATTAAGAGAGATGAAAAGAGAGTAGAATATTTGTAGCAAAATTCTCTCGTTGGTGGGAGCAAAATTCTCTCCCTGTGAGAATTTTATTTGATTCAAACGTGCATTTTCGATCATTTCTTGGAATAGACGTGCGTTTTCGATCATTTCTTGGAACAATCAGATGGTGATACAGGATCATGGTTTTGAAATTTTGGTTACGTTCCCAATCAAGGAAGGAAATTACAAAGCTTTATTGGCCTTAATGGAGGTGGGGCCCAAATCCTATTTTGAATGAGAAGAAGGGTGAAATGTGGCAACCCAAAAAATGGGTCTCATATGCTCTGATGTTTACTTCCGATTTCGTTATTCCAACAACAAGGGGTTTTGTTGAAGACGATGAAATTGATCTTGTCCCATGCTCTCTAACGGTACTCCCTGTATATATATTTTAATTTAATGTTTACTCGAGGACTAGCACGATTTAGGTTGGGGGTGTATGATTGAACCAAATTTGGTTCATGTGTTTATTTCTGGTTAGTTTTGATGTTTTCATATTTAATAAATTCATATTTTACCGTAAATTAATCAAGTAGGATATCAAAAGAAACTACACATCGATTGTTCCAACACAACAAACTGGAGGTCATTCGGACACCTGAGCAAAAATATATTCCAAAAATAAAAATATCGTCCAGCTGCCTAGAGTTAACCGCCAGTCGCGCGCGAGAACATTATAAAAGACATAGTTTTCTTATTTTTAGGTTAACGGGAGCTAGAGAGCTCCGATTGGGGCGCCGTCTTTTGCTAAATTTTCGTCTCTTCCTCTAGTTTTCTCTCATATTATTAGATTTTTGTGTTTAGGGTTCATTATTTTGATGATTGACTAGACTCTGGACACCGTTATGAGTTGTAAACACGGTACAATTTTATTTTCATGAGATCTTTATATCTTTCCAGAATTTTCCAGTATGTTCTATCTTTAGATTCTTGTTCGTATTCATACCATATGTTCTTTTGTTGATAGATTGACAATCTATTGCTTTCAATTGAATGTATGATCGTTAGATTTAGCTAACAATAGGGTTGTCGCGTGTTTGCATAGAAGTGAGTTTTCCTCTTTATTTATGTAGATTGATGTTAGGACCTAAGATTCAAGAGAATGAATTAGTCAAATTAGTGGTACACGCCTAGTTTAATTAAATTTGTCAGCTTAATCAATCCATAAAACTTAAAGCGGTTAGTTACATTAGTATGGAACGCTATTAATTAGGACTAATTAGAATATTTAACTCGACGTATGGAACGTTATCGTCCCCAACTAATCAAGTTAATTGTGTATTAGAGGACCTAAGGTTACTTAGGGGTTTTGACGGCTTTTTCGTTAAGGTCGATTAGGTGGAAATTGTTGGAATTTATTTCATTGATGATCGAAAATATCATTGTTACTTGTGTTTACCTCGATTTGGTGCCCAAGGTTTAGTCTCTATCCTTTACTTTTATTAGTTTCGTCATTTAATTTTCATTCTTCGAAATCCCCCCAAAAGTTCGTTTCAAATAAGAAAATTAAAAAAATAGAAATTAAGTTATTCAGTTCCTTGTTATTCAACTCGGTCCACTATTAAATACTACAAATATTTAAGTACTTTAGATTGAAATTTATAAATGTATTTGATAGACCCCTCGACAAGGTCATGTCACTCTCCAACTCGCCACGAAGAGTCTGAAGACACTTTTGCTTGACTCGGTCGACTCGTTTGAACAATTTCTCTAAAATTTCCTACCCTTCTTTTGAAGTAATTGCACTCACAATCTCCTCAAAGCTCGATTCGTCAACTGCACAAAACAACATGTACAATGTCGTTTTGTCTTTCGAACGCGTCTCTTTCAATACTTTAGCTTGATTTGTCATGTAATTCGCAATATTAACTGGTTCTACAAAACTTTTTTCGACCACCTCTCATGCATCATGAGAGCCAAGAACAACTTTCATATGGATACTTCAATTCTCGTAATTCACCTTCGTCAATTGTGGCAGTGACATTTGACCAATCACGTTCGTTATCGGCTATGATTCCAATTTGTATAATCTCAATGCGAAGAAACAAATGCGAATAGAAAAAATCGCGCTAGCTTTTCGCTTGTGGGATTGGAGAGACAAGGCACACAAAATTTCTCTATAAACACTTTATTTCTTCATAAAACTCTCTCTACAACTTTCTCTTTGCTCTTGTTATTTCTCTACTTTTGGTCTATGGAATGAATACTCTATTTATAGCCTATTAAAAGTCTTAAAATACTAACCAAAATGTTTCTCACTAATTGTTAAATTAATGATTCACTAATTTCTTAATTAACTCCTCAATAAAAAAAAAAAAATTGTAGTAGATAATCACTTTTAGAAAAATAATTACAAATCTAGTCATATTTGAAAGTATTTGTAAATCTATTTTTTGTTTTAAATTTAATTAATAATATTTTCTTATAATGCCAATTTTATCCTTCCTTTACTTTTTTTTTTTTTTTTTTTTGAAACAAACCAATAATTATCATTAAAATTCATTCAGCTTACAACCTAACCTCTTAACAGAGGTAAAACCATGAACGGGAATAACCCCCACAAATTCACCCTGGCCCCGGACCACAAAATGGAGGGTGACCACATAGAACTGCCAATAAAAGTTACTGAAACTAGCAACAAACAAAGTCGATACTATGGTCTTAGCTAACTTGGAATATAAAAATTCCACTAAAGACCATATGAACATCGTCAACTTAATAACAGTTGACTTTCGATGAACTTTGGGGGGTAATCCTTGGAGCATCAAAACTACTGAGGTGCATGACCCCGCCAAAGTTAAAATGAGGAGAATTGATCCCAAGCTAGACCAATCCTTACCTCGAACCGACCTTTTCCACCACTGAATTCAGGTCCTTTTATCCACCAATTTCATGATGGAATGAACCAGAAACACCCTAACTAACCTACCCACAAAAAATAAATGTTAAAACAAAGATTAACTATCCTATGAAAATAAAAAACTAAACAGCTGTAAAAAACTAAACCACAACCAAACATCTTCACTCTTGTAGCCCCATCATGACTTGCATATGACACATGTGTCAGCCCCTTGAGCCATGTGCATGCCACCAGACCATCCTTGTCATCTGACATTTGGCACCTTATCCCAAAACCATTACTGTAGCTTCGTCTTCGACCCTTCATCGCCTCCATTCCAATGAGTCCCTTCACCTCCTATGACGACGGCGGAAAGCTGGACACACCAACAAACAAATGGCTTGTCCTTTCTTCTACCTGCTGTCTCACCATAACACATTTCCCCAACATCACTTTTTGGCCCCCATTCAACTCGTCGCCTCCGGCAACACTTGTCGTCTTCGCCGAAAAGAACAGAGACACTTCAAACCTCGACGACTTCATCTTCTTCATGAGTGCTCTCAAAGCTCGCAACTCGTCGGGGTTCGCGCTTCTTTTTCTCAAACCTTCCTTCTCACGATCGAACGGCCTAGCCCCTCGACCCAACCCCTTTCTATTCCTCTTCTTCCTGCCCTCTTTCACTCTTTTGCCGTTAAGGAAAGATCTTGTCTTTAAGTTCTTCTCCAAACCCGATTTGCCCCCAAAAAGGGATCAAAACTTCTTCGTCTTCACTCCCTTGCCGCTCTCCGACCAGTCCCCAAAAAGTTTAGAATGAGCTCCTCATAGCTCCCCGAACAGCTCCAAAAGAGCTCCTTTTGAGACGCTCAACACAGTTCCCATGGACCGCCCACACCCCACTCTCAAAAAATAACAAAGAAGGGTCCAAAAATGCACACAATAGTGCCCACAAACGCTCACGAAACGATCTCCAAGAAGACCTTCTCAGAATCCGGCGAGAGTACGTCTCTCTCTAGGACTTAGAGAGAGAAAGCTTCATCGCCTCTTTTTTCTTTTTGGATTTACTTATCCTTCCCTTACCTTTCTTCTTTTCCATTTTCCTTTAATCGGTGAGGCGGCAACTTCCTATATTTTCTTTTCTTTCAAATTGCCCATGTGATTGGCCACGTGGCGCTGCTAATGTATTTTACCTTATATTTTTAATTTTTTAATTTATATTTTCGAGTAATTTCTTTAAAAAAAATTAATTACCTTTAATTCATTTTTTTTCAAAATTTCATAGTTTTCAAAATTTCAAGACTTTTTTTACCTTGATTTTTTTTATATATATTTTCTTGCAATTTTTTCTCTCTTTTAAATCCACCATTTTTTACTTCATTCTTTTTTCTAACCGTCATTGAGTGAAGTTCATTTTTTTAGGTTTCATGCTCCAAATATTAAATTGTCTAAGATTAAAAAAATTTAATAGATCAATTATTTTAACAAAATAATTATGAATGTGGTCAAATTTAAAATATTTGCATCTATAATTATAAATATAGTTCAATATTATATTATTAATACTCACTAATACAGTATTAAATTATTAATACAATATTATATGTATTATGAATACTCACTAATACAGTATTAAGTTATTAATACAATATTATATGTATTATTAATACAGTGAACTAATCTAACAAAGTAATTAAAAATGTAGTCAAATTTATAAATATTTATATTCATAGTTATAAATATGGCTCAATATTGTATTACTAATACTCATTAATATGATATTAAATTATTAATACAGTATTGTGTATTTATTTATACAGTATTTATGTTACTAATATAACATTGTGTATTATTAATACAGTATTATGTATTACTAATACAATATTATCAATCATTAATAACAATGATAGTAGTTGCTAATTTTGGTTTTAAAATAACAATATTTATAATTGTTTTCTAAATTTGACTAAACTTATAAGTTTCTCAATTTATAAATTGTTGTTATTAACATGAGATGCATTGTACGTATTTCATTATTAATATGTATTATTAGTAAATATTTTATGGGAACTGTAGTCAAATTTAGAAAATAATTATAGCGTTTTATAAAAAAATTAGCAATAATAGTCATATTTGTTAATATTAATACGGTATTAATAATAAATAATACTATATTAATACACAATATTATATTAATACTTATTCGTGAAATAAATACACATAAATATATAAGACAACTTAGTTATAATTACTGTATTAATAATTCTTACAAAATAATTCTTATGAGTTGTACCTGCCATATATGAGCTAGATGTGGATATGTCTCCATTAATTTTGTCCAGATTTAGCTTGGAATGAAGAGAGTTCAGTATATTCTGTCATTGAAGAAATGAATCTTCGACAGACAGTCCTTCTACAACAGCCTGATTCACCGGGGAAGAAGACAAGTGAGGTTTGCTGCTGGAAAATGATGGCAAAGTGCTAGCATTCTTGTTATGTCCTCGTTGGCGATATCCAGGAGGAAAACCGTGAAGTCGATAACACTTATCAATTGTGTGGCCTTGAAGATTACAGTGAGTGCAAACTGGACGTGGTTTATTTTTGTCGTCGCGTTGTTTGGTTTGGAAGATAGGTTGAGGATGACAGAGGAATCAGATGCTTCTTCGAGATTGTGTTCTTCCTCTTGAACGATCAATGAGAAAGCTTTTACAACATCAGGAACTGACTCCATAATCAAGATTTGAGATCGAGCATGACTAAACTTGTCATTCAATCCCATGAGGAATGTGATTAGGTACTCAAATTGAATGAAACATTCAATCGATTTCACTACCTTACAAGTGCAAAATCCGCAGGTACAAGCTGGTCTAGAAGATGCATATTCATCCCACAATGTCTTGATTTTGGAGAAATAAGTAGTTACCGAATCTTGATCTTGACGAATGTTGGCCAATTTCCGTTTCATATGGAAGATTCGTGGTCCCCTGAGTTTCTGGAATCGTTCTTGCAGATCCAGCCATATGCTCCTTGCTGAATCGGAGAAGATGATGCTGGACGATATGCTCTTCGAGACCGAATTGAGAATCCACGCTATGACGACATAGTTGTTTTTGGTCCAGAGAGGAAGAAGATCCTTCAAAGCTTGTTTTTCGATAGTTCCATCTATGAACCCTAGCTTGTTTCGAATAGCCAAGCCAATCTTCATGGATATGCACCAGGTGATGTAATTATCTTCATGAAGTAGTTCAGAAACAAGCACTACATTTAATGTATCACTGTGATGCAAGAAATAAGGATTCTGCGAACTTTCAGAGGGGTGATACAGTCACTCAATTGAAGCAATAGGCTCGGTTGGAGCAGGGGAATCTATATCAGACGCCATTTGAAGTGAGGAAGATAAAGAGTTGCGGAGAAGATTTGCAACGAAAACGATGAAGAGTTGTAGAAAAAAAACTTTCACAAGAAAAAGGCGCGTAAGCGGTTTAGCATTCAACTGATACCATATTAAAAGCACCGAGAAAGCGTGATGTGGAAGAATTTGCAAAAAGTATGTTATTCTTCTCAAATGAGGTATTTGTACAGGTCTTGCTGACTTGCAACAAATAAAACAAATTAAAAACGACTTTTTAACAGAAAGTATAACAAATTATAAAATGTATTTTACATTGAATCTAATAACATTGAACATAAATATCATTATAATTATGAAAAGAAAAATGAAGAAAGTCTTGATGTATTGTTCTTCACCTTCACCCATACCCAAAAAGGGCTTGATAATGATGCAATATATAACAAGTGACAGAAACAGAAGAAAATAATTAAAACAAAACCAACAAAAAATCAAGTATAGAACAACTCATGATTTGTGAGGATAAGTAGTAGGGAAAAATGGGGTGAGAGAGAAGTGTCATCGAGAGGAGACTCTTACACTTTTGCAACACTAATCAAACTTTAAGGAACGTCATTGATCAAATTGCATGAGTTAATTATTACAAACATCATAATTTAGAGTTCGTTTGGGCAATTTACTCGATAAAGAAAAAGAAATCTTATTACTCTAATAATGCGTTAATCAGTGTGGGCTCTTGAATGAATTAAGAATACTTGCACACACTTTCCCTCGACTGAGATATGATACACACTAAATGCCCAATTTATCCTTTTGTATCATTACTTCATTTATGCTATGTTTTTAAGAACTGGTGGGCTTCTGTAATAAGCAGGAACCGTTGCAGGGAAGAACATCTGTCTAACTCCTTCCGCCTTTATAATTGGAAATATGATTCCTGATGCGCTCTGCAACAAAAACCCAATTCAATTCTCAAATAATCAAAGTTTTCAGGTGTTTTGGTTTGTTATTGTTTTGATTTGTTCAAAAACTCACATAGATCAGTCTTGCTCCAATCCAGATGCCTTTCGGAGAAGGATATGGAAGCAGTAAGCGACCGACTCCGTATATGGCGACCGCAAAGAAATGGAGAACCAAAGTCAACGGCCGAGGATTCAATCCTGAGAGCAAAGAGACAGGTCCACTTGAGAATACTCCTCCAAGGCTCAAATAATCGAAGCAAGCTTGTCTCATTTCCTTCCTCGCTTGATCTGGTGATGCACAAAACACCTTGTATAGTGCCCCTGCCAGTGTGTTGATTGTGGAAGCCACTGGCTGCAGTTTCACATCAATAAATTAGCTTGACCAAGAAATGGCTTGATGCCGAAATGAGTGAAACGCGGAAACCTTACCTTTCGCAGAGTGTAAAAGGATTCTAGATACTTGCAGAGAGTTGGTGCATCGTTCAAGTCTTTCAGAGGCTTGAGGAGGTTCCTGAGCACAACAATATCAGACAAAGCTACCGTCATTCCTCCGCCCGTGAGAGGGTGGCGCATGTTGAATGCATCACCCATTAGTAAGGCACCGGGCGTCGGTTGGGGAGCAGCAGGCATGCTTCTATTTGGCATTGTTCTTATATTACCCTTTTCGATTGCAGCAATAAAGGCATCATGGATTTGTGGAGGAACCTGTAAATGGTAATTCATGAGTTCAAACTACTTGAAGACATAACCTTAAGTAAGACATTAACTGGTTTGAATGGGGCTGTTGAGCAGATTGTACCTGAGGAGCTACTACAGTCTTCAAATACTTTTCCATTTCGCCATTTGATATAGAAGGAACCTTCTGACCCGGAATATCGACCAGACAACGGATCTCGGTGCTGCTGATGGGATAGAACAAAATAGGCGAAGGATCTCCGAGAACGACATGGCCATGATTTTCAAAAGGAAGTTGGCAATTCTCAAGAATCAATCCAACAAAACAAGATGGAACATCAACCTGAAAAAGACACAAGGTTCGTCAGTTATGCAGGCAATGCAGCCACTCAAAGCCTAAAGAAAAATCAAGTTGAAGTCTCTTTACCATTGGCTTGCAAAGAGAGCGGCGCAAGTTTGAGAAGCAGCCATCACAAACAATAGTTAGAGGTGCATATGCTGTTTTCTCTTCACCATTTTTAGACTTGTACTGTACACCTTTGATCGTTCCCTGTTCTTCAAGCAGCGAAGTAACCGTCCCTTGCTCCAATCTCACACTATAAGAAATGAAAACAGACCATATAAAAAGTAGTTTCATCAATGACTGAAACCCGAGTAGTTATACTTCACTAACAGATCAGAATAAATACAGAATTGAAGTATCCATGATTGTCAACAGAAGCATAGTTCAATTGACATACAGTCGTGCTACGACGATCATCAGAGCAACTAACCCAAATCTGCAACGGTGTAACTTACTAACGAGATTGGAGATGGGGATAGTTGAATGCCTAGATGTATAGTTCCCTTTACGCAAGATTCGTTTCACTGCTAACCATTGTACCGATGTAGGGGCACGAAGGAACTGACACACTTTGTTAACAACAAAAGATATACCTGGATGTGTTAATGTGGAAGACTGAAGAGCGCAACCTAGACTCCGAAACCAAGAGTGCCATTGGAGTCGGAGACAGTTTTCTGTCAATCATTTCTGCTATACTTATGATCAAAGGTCATGAGTTTGAATTCCCCGATCCTCAATCATTGTTGAAATAAAAAACAACGTATGAATAAAACTAGAAGTAACATTGATTATAACCTCACATAGTCCGAGTCTGCCTAACGAAATAACCAAATCTCTAACTTTTCAAGAGCATCAACTTCATATCATAGACAAAAAGAACATACTTGGGAAGAGAAGCAGCTTTGTCCCTCATTCTCTGAATGAAGCGCCCATTGTGGAAGCTTCTTCCAGATACATCCGAGTGGAAATTTTCCAAAGGGTATGAAAGTCGAGCGCTCTTCCCATCCTTGAAAAGGGCATAGCCATACACCTTCTGTGAGTCAATTTGCTTAACACAATCTGCAATATTATTTTCCTTAATAACAACAAATGATGAATGTTTTACTTAACAGAAAAGAAAATTACAAACCTTCAAGTCCTAACTCAATTAATTTGAGATAACCACCAGGCTGTAGCAATTCACCAACGATTCGATCAGGCTCTGTCAAGTCTCTTTCAATCACGTGAACTCGACGACCATCCTACCAAATTTGATCTTATCACCTTAATTACTTCCACAGAATGCGAAGAATAAAACAATACAAAAAGAAAAATAAAAAACAAGACTAGTGGCGTGAATATAAAAGAACCCCACCCCCAATAATTGGCGTTTTCTGCCCATAATAATATAATAAAACTACCAGAAGCATACAAAGGTAGATTAAAAAAAAATCACTTTGAGTTAAGGTTTAAAAAAACCACACACCGGAAGACATCTATAAAATGGAGAGAATAGAAAGGCGGTCCCCAAGGAATGGCATAGTGGTTGAAGAGGTATGCTCCCCTCAAAATTCAGGTTCGAGACTCACCTGTGACATTACTCCTTTCATGTCTCATGGTACTGGCCTAGGAACGGGTGTGGTTACCTTTGTTTAAAAAAAAATGGAAAAACCAAATACCATTTTACATTTAAAAACGAACCAATAAAATTCAAGGGGTGACTACACAATACTTTGATTCTATACATCTGAACCAATAAGGAGAAAAGAAAGAAAAACACAATCGTTTCATTTCATTGGTTGAGCGGTCACATGTGTTCTTTCCATTTCAATCATCCAGGTTTCCATCTTTGCCTCTCACTCATAATCCAAAACACAGCAATAAATTATGCATCAAATACCAAAAAGAGTAGATTCGAAATTAAAAATTAAAGTGTGAAAACCGAGGTGGTACCTTGCCGAGAGTGTGAGCGAGAGCAGAGCCGGCAACACCGGCTCCCACAATGATAACGTCCGCGTCGCCGCCGTCGGATCTGCATTTTCCATCGGAAGTTACAGTACTTTTGACGCAGTCGTTCCTCGCCGAGGAATCGAGTTCTCCTCGGCGATTCCTCCTCTGAGCGAGGAAGAAAGAGAGCGGGATCGCGAGGGCGAGCACGGAGGCGAGGATCCAGGCGAAGGCGCAGTGATCGACCATGATTTGCTCGTTCCTGATGAGAATGCAACCTCACAAGAGATCGCCGGCGACGGCAACGACGGCGGGAAGGACAAAAGTTAATTCGTGAGTGTAGAAGATTCGGTTTTAGGGAGTGAGATATGATGAAGGGAGGGTGGTTTTATACATGTGTGGACATTGAGTCGCCAATAGTTGTATTTAATTTTGAGTAAAACTTAATGTATGCGTAAAGTGAGTCTATTCATTGTCATGTTGTACCAATATTAGCTTTATATATTTCAATAATTTTTTCTCTTTTAAATAAAGTAAATGAATGTGAGGTTATACTTTGTGCTACGTGGTAATAAGTATGCTCACTCTACACATATATGTATACTCAAACTTTACTCTTTAATTTTTCAAAAATTAAGTCTTAATTACATTTTTCAAAACTTGCCTAACTTCAATTTTCAATTTTTTTAGGCAAAAGTGGGGTAGGGATTTAAATCTATAATTATTAGATTACTATGCCCACAATTTTTATAATATTTTTTTTATAATTAAAATATAAGTAAATAAATATATATATATGAGAGAGATAATATGAAAATTGTAGATAAGAGTAGTAGTTTAATAAAAATGAATAAGGGTTCGTGCGCCTATGAATTTAAACTTTGGTCTAACTAATTAGACTTATCTATTTTAATTTTGACCAAAATTTCAAATAAATCAATTTTAATTCATTTAATTTTGTGACAATATTGATTTATCATTTGCCCAAAATATAATTTAATTTCGTCATTAATTTGCAAGACAGTGACGTGGCGGGCTTTGATTTGTCAAAATTTATATTTCAATATAATGAATGTGTATTTTTTGTCAAATTATATTTGAGATTGATATATCAATCATATTCATAAAAGTTTTCTTAAATAATATTGCTCTAAGGAAGAGAAATTTCTAGAAAATTTATTGTGTATAACAAAATAACTTTCAATGTGTTGAATGTACTTGAAACTTTTTTTTGAGTTAAAAGAAAATTAGAAAAAATGATCTAAATAATGAAATTTGATTTTAACTAATGCTAAAATTAATTTGGACTAGTAAATTCAAATTTAATTTCTTAATTAAATTGAAATTATGTAGTCTTAGTAATCTTAAAATGAATCCATTAATTCATTTGAAAGACGAAAAACATGTCGACAACAGAAACAGGTAAGAAAGTTTAAAGTGAATTTAAAAAAAATTACATAATATATAAGTAAAAATATGTATTGTACTATTTATTTAATTTTAATATATATATATATATATTTCATTTATGGTTGAGAATTTTTTAGTATTACAAAATTTGAACATATAATGTTTCGGTTGAGAATATGTCAATCATGATTAGTTGTGTTTTGGCAAGTTTGCAAGTATGTGAGTCAGAATAAACATAATTTTTATTAATATTTTTTTAGATTCCTTATAAAATTTACCCCTCACATTATTTTTTATATTGATATGTATACTACTTGAAAACACATATAAATTCTTATCCAGTTTTTTTAAAATAGTAAATCATTAAAGAAAAATTGAAATTTTGAAGAAAATAATAAATTTATGGCCTTGAGGCGCATTATTGTGGGAATAAATAAATAAAATCGGTAGAACTAATGAAAAGCATAAAAAAAAAACTCCCAAAATAATAGGCAGCGGTCCAACCGCTTTTGCAAATTCACTGCATAGATCCATAGAGTAGGAGGTGGCCAAATGTAATAAATTTAATATTATATATATCATGAAAATTGTTTTTATGTTTTGTTTTTTTAAATTACAATAATGGTGTAGAGAGATTCGAATACATGACCTTCTAGTCATTGAATGTATACTAATGTCGCTAAACAACTGCTCATATTAGTTCATGAAAATTGTGTGGATAAGAGTAATAGTCTAACAAAAATGAATGAGTGTTTTGTATAAGATAATTGGATGAGCTTTTGCATCAAGGATTTTTTAGTTTTACCTAATTGAGGGTGGAGACTCGAATCTATAATTTTTTGTCATAGGGTTCACACTAATATTGGTGAGCTATTGCATTTGGGCTTGTAGATGGATTGTAAGTAAGAGGAAATTGTTATTTTTTTTATAATATAATATTTATAAATTTTTTTAATCTAAAATAACATTTGTTTATTATTTTAAATTTTTTAAAAAATTAATTACTATTTGAAAGAGTTGATGATGCAATGGCTCCTTCCTCTAATACTAAAAATAAAAATTTTATATGTTTGGAACTATTATAAACTTTAAATTACCAAACATATAATGAAATGTAAAATTTATATCATAAAAAAATGTTAGAAAAATCATCAAAGAAAAATTGAAATTTTGAAGAAAATAATAAATTTGTGGCATTGAGGCCCATTATTGTGGGAATAAATAAATAAAGGGAAATTGCAAGGAATGTGCACTTTTTGGAAACTAATTGCAGATTTGTCCACATCTGATTTTATTTGCAAAA
>JBBMEF010000014.1:9333213-9350214 GCA_037832685.1 Sicyos baderoa | reverse complement strand
AGGGTTCGGGAAATCGCGTGAATGAGGGAGGGAAAAAACGAAAGATTTAATTTTAATTGGACATCTATGACCGGCGCCGGTCATAGATGACAATTCTCATTTATGACCGCAGCCGGTCATAGATGAGAGGTCTTTTATGACTGGCTGCCGGTCATAGATGACAGTTTATGACTGTCACTCATCTATGACCGGCTGCCGGTCATCAATGTACATTGATGACCGTCAAAAATTTGCCGGTCATCATTCATGATGTCTGTCATAAATGCCTCCATGTTTTTTTTTTTAAATTTCCAGCCGGTCATAAATGACCTAAATTCTACTAGTGGTATTAATAATTTTCTCCCATCTTCTAAGATGACAACTCTCAAATAACCCAAATCTAAAACTGTAATGAAATATTCATAGCTCAAGTAAAAAATTAAAGGAAAAAAAAAGGAAGTGGTTCATCATGGCGATCGATGTTTATACATTTGCCATAGATGCCACAAAATGGAGGTTCAAAGCTTGGAGAAGATCATGGAAATGGCGGATGTGGAGATTTTTTTATGTCTATAAACATACATTTATTTTGAATTCATGAGGAAACAAATTGTAATAAATGGAACATGAATCTTATATTAATTTTTTTTTAGAAAGATAAAAAATTATAAAAATGACAATATGTCTTCGAGTTTTGGGTAGTTATTAATATCATTAAATTATTAAATTTTAAAATTGAGCATTATTAATATGATAATGATAAAAATATTTGATTTTAAAACATGGGGATAAAAGTGAAATTTCAACTAAAGAGTAGTTTCCTAAAAGTAGCTATTCTTCTCATTGGCCCTAAATTATAAGGGATTAAATTATAAAAAATTAGATATAAGGGAGTGTCCATTCTAATTTAATTAATTAATTAATGATAGTATTTCCGTGTTGGGCCGAAATAAAAATGATAAAAAATTAGAGTGGGCCAATAATACAAATATGATTTGAGCCCACTTGGTTCATCGGTTCGGCCGAGGTTGGGTTAGGGTTTCAGAGACGTCTCTCTCTGTCTCTCTATAAAACCACCGCTTTGCCCTCTAAGTTTGATCATCAAATCGCGTTGCCTTCTCCTCAATCGCCGTACTTGACCAATTACAGGTCGTTTTTTTTATGTATGTTTCCATGAATCTGTTGTTGAATGTTGAATTTATATATATTTGATAAGGCTAGGGTGCGATGATTATAAAAATTCCTCGTTCTGAATGCCGTAGCCATGGCATGACAGACACCTTACACCCATAGAATATGAGCACTCTGCCTTACTCAACTTCTATCCTCTATTTTTGTATCATTTGTTTGTGATGGAGTTGGAATTTGTTGTATTCACAAGGCAGCTTCTTCTAACTGCATTGTGCATCTATTCAACTCCTATAAAGAATGAAAGGAGGTGTTTAAAGCCCTTTCCTGGTAGTTATTTAACTCATGGGGTTTGGGTTACGCACACCACCATATTTATATGTTACCTTCTTTGTTGTATTTAACAACAAATCTAGGTCACGACTATATTTAAATTTAATTTACGTTTTGAATTGTCAATTTTTGATTTTCTTCAGAAATATTCACTCCTATCACTTCTTAAATTTTGTTGGAACTTACACACGGGTGTAGTTTTCGCAATCACATTGGTCGGGTTTATAGGTCAGTGTCATATAGAATTGTGAATAAGTGCTTCAACTAATTGCCTAATCCAAGGTAATGAGAATATTTGAAATTTTAGCTTTCCCCAAGAAATTTTCAGAAGGAGTCGCGTTTTCTCCAAACTAGTGTTGTTATGGTTTGTGGAAAGGTTGGTGGTAGTTCGGCCCCGTAAAGCTATTTGACATCAGGAAAATAAGGAAGTCTGATAATTACTTGATATGATTGCAATAGAAGTCATATATGAACCATCTTAGGGTAACCCAATTGGTCATAGAGGGCCTTGGGGTGCATAAGATGGTGATGAGTTCAAATTCCATGGTGGCCACCTATTTAGGAATTAATTTCAATTTAATATCTATGGGTTTTCTTGGCATCCAAATGTTATAGGGTCAGGCGTTATGTCTGAAGTACGTTATGTCCGAAGTACGCTTGTACATGCAAGCTGACCTAGATAATCTTGGACGTAAAAAAAAAAGAAAAAGGCATATATGAAGTTTGTGGATACAAGGCATATATAAAATTATTTGGTATGATTGGCTTAGTCAACTCAAAACTACAATGTTGGTAATTCGGCTCCCAAAATGCAAATGAAGACATGTATTTTGGCATTCAAGTTCCTACTGGTGGTTGACAAACGAATAACCACAAGTGCAAACAACCTTGTCCATTTATCTGACCTGAATCTGGAAACTAATTGTTATCAAGTATTTTTGTATTCACTCATGTTTGTGGAGGGACTATTGCACATATGAATGGATGTTTTTTATAAGGATCCTATGGCTTTGTTTCAAGTTGAATAAATGTGTACTATTATATGTATTCACGTGTAAGTTCTGTCCAATTAAGAGGCCTTGCAACAACAACACCATGTAAAGGTACCATAGCTGCATTAGCTGCGTCTGCATGTCAACTCAAAACTACAATGTTGGTGTATTGTTTATTGTCTTTTTTATTTGAAGTTATTATTTTTTGGAAACTACAAGTAATCTTAGTCCTTATGTTTTATAATTTAATACTTTTGTCTTTGACATTCGGATAATGGTTCATTTTGGTGCTTGAGATAATGGAATCGTTAATGATTTAATGGAATTTTGATTGAATAATGATATAATTAAGGGAAATTGTGGTGGACAATCACTTTTGAGAAAATAAATACAAATCTATCCATATTTGAAATTATTTGTAAATATATTTTTTATTTTAAATTTAATTAATAATAGTTTTTAATAATACCGACCCTACCCTTCCCATTTTTTTTTCCTCTTACCGTATTCACGCTTTTTTTATTTTCTTTTCTTTTTTTATATGTTTACGTTTGATTATCTCATGGTTGCCATGTGGCAAACAACCAAAATTTTAACTTAGTTTTTATTACTTTTCAGCTATTCTTTAATTTTTTTTAAAAAAAAGGTTAATTAATTCTCTCAAAATTTCATGTTTTTTATTCCTTTCAAATTTTTCTTTCAAATAAATTAATTCTATTTTATTATTAATATTGTATTATGTATTATCAATACAGTATTTATGTTATTTTTTTATAATGACAGTATTTATGTTATTAATACAATATTTATGTTTTTATAAGATAATTAATGATAATACTCCATTAACGATACATAATACTGCATTAACGATATATAATAATATTTTATTAATGAGTATTTATAATGGAATATGTATTAATAATACATAATACTGTATTAATAAGTATTTGAAATAGAGTATCAAAACGTAGTTTTTTTTATTGAGAAACTATTAAAACGTATTATTAATAATATGTAATATTATATAGTTATGGTATTAATAATTAAAACAAAAACGATATTAACAAGGTTTTTTTTTTTGAGAATATTAATAATGTATTGTACTCACCCAAATAAAAAAAACAAAAAAACATATTAATATATTTTAGAATTACTAATAGATTACGAAATTAACTTTATTTTGTCATATATTTATTCAATAATACATGATTGAATGTTTTTAGATTTTTTTAGCAAAATCAAAATGATCATCAACAAAGAAATAGAGTATTTCACATAAAAAAAATCTTTATTTCGGTAAAAAAAATGTTATTTAAAGCCTCATCATTAATGCAAGTTGAAAAGTGTCGCGCCCGAGATTTGTTTATTTTGTTTCTCAAAATTCAATGATTTTCTAAATAAAGGTTGTTTCTACATGGGAGGATATTAATGTAATTTCCTTAATAAACTAATTTTCTTTATTCCAGACGTGAACTACATTTGCAAATTTTTTTTTTTTTTTGCGCATGTGTAAATTGTTTTTTCATTTGGTTCAGAACGGTAAAAAGTCCTATAATTAATTTTAAAATAAAATATATTAATTATATAATCATTAGGATGCTTATACGAATTTTTTGCCTTTAGGAGTGGGAGAGATTGAAGCTGCCAAAATTGAAATTAGTAATAATTTGTGTATTGTTTTCTAATCATTGCCTTGAATTTTTTTTACTTTTTTCTCTCATTTGCGAATTTTTCTTACCCACATTTGTGAGCAGTAGTGAAAAAAGGGAGGATCCAACCCAAATTCCTTCTTTTCTCTCTTAGCCCAAATTCCTTCTTTTCTCTCTTAGCTCAAATTCCCCTTCCCATTTTGTTTAAGAGAAATCATATTGATATATATTCACTAAATGTTAATGTCAGCATTTTCGACGTTTCTTTGTGCGCACCTTCTTCAACAGCCAGCAAAGTAGTACGGATGTTAAAAAACTCGACAGAAGGAAGGCAATTTCTTCAACAACCAACGAAGTAGTACGGACGTTTTGAGAGTGACGGTTCAACTCCCATTTGTGTTTGGCGAGTTCATTAATTGTGTGTTTTGTATGTTCCCACGTGTCAAGTTTTGAAATGAAGACATTGGTTTTTTTTTGTAAATTTAGGTGGTGGTTAAAGATAAATTTCATCTCTCATGTTAGTTAAAACAATATATTTATATTGCCAACAGAGTAATAGCTCAACCGGCATTAATGCTCACCTATTGACTTAGAGATCTTGGGTTCGAGTCTCCCCCCACCCCTAATTATTGTAATCTCAAAAAAAAAAAAAAATATTTATATTAAAAATTAAACAAGTAATAAATTAGATGGACATTTTAGACTTTTACATTTACATATGATTTAATTTATATTTAAAAAAAATTAAAAGTAGACATGCTTTTAAATAGTTTTAATTTTAGACAGTTTCTTAAATAATTTTCCAAATATAGTAATTTCCTAGTTTGCCCTTTGTTTAATGTATATACCGTCTCGGAGAGGGGTTTCTTCTTTCTTAATTCTCACAGACTATATAGTAAGCTCTGTGAAATGTTGGATAGCACAACCCCCGAATTCCTATGAAATAAAAAATACACTATCGACAAAATTGTGCCACGATAGATACTTTTATGACAATTTATCATCAGCAATACATTCTATCTCTTGTATTATATTTATAGCACAATTTTTAAAATAATTTATTTATTGCAGATTATTTTTTGGAGTTCTATCGCTGATAGAAAATTCAAGCAGTGATAGAATGAGTCTATCATTAATTGAATTCTATCACAATTGAATTCAACGAGTGAATGAAATATTTTTAAAAAATTGCTATGGATGAAATTTTTTTGACTTTTTTTTTGACATTTAGGTAAAATCCCTTACTTTAATTTAATTTAATTTATTAATATTTATTTACCACTTTTTTATACTTGATGTCATTAACTTGAATTGCACGTGCCAATATTATATTATAATTTTATTTTTATAAGAAAATGAGAATTATATAATTCAAATTAAAATATATATATATATATATATATATATATTATAAAAATATTATGAAAATAAAATTATAATATAATATATATATATTTAAAAATATTATAAAAATAAAATTATAATATAATCTATAAATAAATAAAATTATAATATAACTCGGCCAAATTTTTAAATAATATTACGTGATATGATTATGTGGAATCTTTTATTTCTAACTTAATGTATCAGATTTGTAAAAATATATTATATTCTATGTTATAAAATGATTAAAATTTAAATATCTAAATACTATTGTAAATATATATATATATATATATATATATATATATATATTATTCAAATAGAAGATTACATATGATATGTTTGTAATTTAGAGTGTAGGTTAAGAGGTAAAATCATCGAAAAATAATTTTCCCCTTAAACTACACTTTTAAGGTAGTATGATAACTAAAAACATTCATAAATTGCTAATGTGTCTTTTGAGTTTCCATTTTAATTATTTTTTAAAAATAAAAAATTCATATAAATATCATAATTACCACATAATTAATATTTTTTATTTTAAAATTAAATTTATCATCATCCTAATTAGCATTCTGCTAGCTGACTAACGTTATCTCAAGGACTAAGATGGACCATTATCCAAATATCAATGACAAAAGTGTTGAATTTTGAAACATAAATCAAAGTGAAACTCTTATCAAAAGATAAGGACTAAAAATGTATTTTTTTCCTTATTTTTTGTTGGGAAAACGTGGAGAATGTCTGATTTTAGTAACTAATTTAAGTAACTGTTATTTTTTTTTTTTTTTAGATTAAAGTTTGTATCTATTTTCTATTTTGAAATTAAAATTAATAAATGTTGAAAATATAATTTACCTTTTTAATCCTACCCTTATTTATATTAATTATTAAAATGAATAATAATACTCCTCTACAAAACACGCAATAACAAACTCTTTTCCAATATTTTTTTTTTAAAAAAACTTAACAAATTCTAAGATTTTGTTACAATTTAAAATTAAAATCTTTTCACAAAATAACTAGTTCTAACGTTGAAATTTAACTCTTTTTTTGTTGAAACATTAATGGAAAGTTTAAATATTGAGTAACCACTATAATTTTGAATTTATTAGTTTTTTATTGGAACAACAACCAGATTATAGTCATAACTATAAGTTAGTTATAGTACTGAACCGTACTTAATATGAATTGAAAGACTAAATTTGCAATTAAATTAGTACACACCTTTATGCGCTATGCTTCATGATTCTTGCAATAAAAAACACACAATTTATCAGCTTTTGAATGGAATAGTACGCAACCAGACTGTAGTCGTAGCTATACATTATAGTACTTAACCTTACTTACGTATGAATATAAAGGTTAAATTTGTAATTAAACTAGTACACACCTTTACACACTTGCTTCCTAATATCTAAAAGTGAAAAAAATCTCATGAGTATTCGTTGACCAATCAAAGTTTAATTAAATTATGTTTTCAAAATTAAAAAGAATGTTGTATCTCATAAAATTTTAAATTGATCAATCAAATTTTAATTGAATTATGTTTTCAAAAAATAAAAAGACTTTGAAACTAGCATCTTTAAATTATATTTTAGCAAACGTGTATTGTACGTTCTTGATTTCATTATTATTTTTAAAATGAAGTTAAATGAGGTTACAGTTGGAACAATTTTATTATCTCTCCCCCTTAAAAATAGTTTAGACATAAATTTAAAAATAAAAAAAACTATACTATTTGATTATTTTCTAAAATATAGACATTTAGTATCATTTTCTCTTTTTGTTTTATTTTTATGATATTTTGTAAAAAATTTCATATCAGAATTTTACTATTTTGTTTTCTTTTTTCGTTTTTATTTTTCTCTCTTTTTGTTATAGGAGATCTTTTATTTTATTATTTATCTTCTAAAATAACATTTTATTTTCTGAAAACTGACTCAAAGAGAGAAAGTTTTTTTAAATAAAAAATAAAAGGGATACTAATTCCGTTAACTGACTCAAAGGAGAGAGCATTTTTTTTTAAAATAAATAAAAAAAACTAATTTCGTTAACTGACTAGAGGGGGAGAGGATCGTTTTTGTTATTTTTATTTTAAATAATAATAATAAAAGGGAATTCGCTAGAGGCAGGCACAGTCTTTGAGAGAAACGCCATAAAATAGAATGAAAAAGTAGTCTTTTGTAGAATCGTCACCACATAAAAAAATTATTTTCAAATGCACAACCCTTTTTTGCAAATGATTTTAAAATAGACTCATTTTAATAAATAGTTTGTAAAATTGACTCATCTGAACAATTTACTCGAGATATTTACCCAATTACCCTTCCCTGTGGTAGGCTCCATTTTTTACGAATGAAAGTTGTTTTTTTCTTCTTAAGAGGGTGTATGAAATGAATTAGAAATAATGAGAATGAGAATGGACTATCTAGATTCATTGTCTTCGTAATCACATTTCTCTATAATCCCTTTTTTATTCTTTTTATAACAAATTTTAATTTTCTCATAACAGCTTTTTATTTTCTTTATAACTATTTTTCATTCATATTATACTCATTCTTTTATTTATTCCATAATTATTTATTTTATCCCAACACAAACAATGGTACTTCCCATAATCATTCTCTTCATTCCAAATATAAATGATCATTTTCGTAATAATCATTCTCCTTTCTATGTCTTCCACAATCATTCTCATTCTTCTATAATTATTCTCATTTCCCTTCCTTCAAACAAACCCACGATTAATCAAATCAATCAACTAAAATTATGGTCACCAGGCCTCCCCCAAAGACAACGCAAGTTGACGTGCGAGGAGTATCATGTTGGGGGAGCCGATATTACATATATAATTACAAAAGGCATAATACACACACAGTAGGCAACAAACATGAAAGAGTTCAATAAAATCAATGTCCAATTATCAACCCCCAAGAGACTTGGGGACAGGTACTACTGCAACTGAAGAATTCTGAGTCTTCAGTTCCTCAGTTTTGGACCTCAGCTCACTGCCGAATGACATGAACGATCGGTGTCGAGACGCAAATGCTGCACTGAATCGCTTTATCCCTTCTTCTAGATCTTTTCGTCTCGCGATTTCAGTGTTCAGTTCCTTCAATGCAGTTTCTTTTTTCTCCTTCTCCATCTGTAGTTTCTGAACAGACTCGGACACCATTTTACGCACGCAATCTCTTTCATCCTTCATAAGCTTAAATTCTTTTTCTAAGTTGTTATATTGTTGCTTGGATGACTCCAAATGCTGGTTGTTGGTTTCTAGCTCTTTCTCGAGCCATTGGCATCTTTTCCTGATCTCATCAAGTTCAGTACTCAAACTTTCCTTCAAAAAATCGTCCTCAGCACATCCCTTTGTCACAAAAGATTTGATAGTTGCAAATAGGTTAGATTCTAGAATCATTCAAATGCCAAATAAGAGACAAAAATGTAAGGATATCGATTCCAACTTTCTACCATAAATATTCAGAACAGATACCAAACCAAAATACAAGGAAAATAATAATCAAATACGGATGTTATCTTTTCTCAAAAAAAAAAAAAAAAATACGGATGTTATTTATCTCAACCAACAGCTGAGTTCTTTGTTAAGGGTGTGTTTGAGGCACCAATTTGATTATGATAGACAGAGAGTTATGATAAATGGTGGGTTATTATAAAGGTGTTTGAGGTGCAGGTTATTATAACAGGGATTATGAATCTGATAAACGTTGTTTAAGGGGCTGGTTATTGTAACAAAAATAATATATGCAAAGTTGAGATAAACGGGCATGCAGGTTTAGGTAACCACCAACTATAATAAATGGTGGGGTAAACATAGGTTAGGTTATTATAACCAACTCGGCTGTTTATATAAACAAGCGCCCCAACACACCCTAAATGATCAAGCTAACGAAAGTACAAACAAAATAGAAAACTAACCAAACAATGTTACCAGGTGATTCGAGAACCAATTCGTTCCTTTTGAGTTCTAACCTCAGACTTAACCTCTAAATTAAGGCTCCCTTACCTCCCTATTAACCTCCTACAGTCCTACTAATGATTATGGCCATGCAATTATTGAGACATGCAGCAATTAATTCATGAACTTTCCACAACTCAAGAAGTTATGCGCTAAACATAATATATAATATTGAATAACTGTAGTCATGCAATTACCTTACACTGATGAGTGCTTAAAGGATCCGTCGTTTGCTCACTACCAACTATCGATGATTCGGATAGCACAAGAGATTCCATTATGCTATTCACCCTTGAACGAAGTAAATCATGGTGTTCTTGAATAAGTGAATCATTCACTGCTAGATAACTCTGCTCATTCATGGCTGTAGTCATATAAGCTTCCAGAGTGGTAAGAACGCATGTTCCGATTTCAGCGGCGCTTGACACCAATTTTGCAGTTGATGGTTTCTCGTTACATGTGAAGCTCGTACACTAATAAAAGGAGGATAAAATAAAAGGTGGTGTTACCTAACTGATATTTTAATAAACTTTTAGGCGATGTGAGGATGTGCAGGTATAAGAATCAAATTCTACCTTCAGGGAAGATAGGATGTCCATATAAACATCTTTGCACGTCGCCAAGGAATTGCACAACTTTTGCGGAAGTTCCTTAATCACTTGTGCTTCTTGTTGAAGCTCTGAGATCTCGGCCACCAGTTTATTGTTTACAAGAACTTGCTCCTCATTCTTTTCCTGTATTTATCAACAATTGTGCATAAAGGTTAATGGTTGAAAGAGCATGAGGATCTATACAAAGTCAAAAAGCAACTGGTTCATGTTTAACTCCAATCTGAGCCCCTTCAGTAAATTGCATGTGCTAGCTTTTATTAGTTTTATATTTCAGTTGGATGAATAGTTATTGGTGGTAACTGGTATAGAATATTGCTTATATGCGCTATGACTTGTTTGAAATATGAATACAACACACCCTGAATTATCTAAGAATTGTCTAAATAAATGGAATTTTCTACGTGTCATTAAAACTTTTAAATCCTCGGGGTATACTGTTATCTTATCAACGAGAAAGAATGTAGATGAATTCATCCAAACCTCTTTTAACCAAAAATGACGGTTAGAAAAGACAAGTTAAAATCAACCTGAAGATTAGTTTTCTCCATGATGGCAAGCTCCAGTTGTCTTTGAAGATTCTCGAGCTCTCGCTTATGGTTCTCATTGGAACGACCTTGACCCTGTAATTCAACTCAAATTATATCACATTTATAATTGTCAAAACCAGATAAGTGAGAAACTCGTCATCTAGTTATTATTAGCATATATCATAAAAAGTTGCTCATTAGCATATATCATAAAAAGTAGCAAAAACCTAAATTTGATGTCATGTTTTTCAACATTTTTTATGGAAGGAAACCCCAGAAGGAAAAAAACAACAAAAAGACAAGAATCTTTCATAATTATAGACTAACAGAGATTAGGACTCGACAAAATGATGCAAGGAGACCCTCATTACTTGGAAAAGCACTCACAGGAGTTATTTCATTAAATGGAAACGATTGCACTTTTCTCGCAGGAGTCATTTGAAGTGAATCAAGGTCAGCTACAAAACCTTTATTCAATTTCAGCCAAGTATCCTCATCCGCAACATTGCTAAACGCATCCGGAAGAGGGCTAAACTCTGAAGGCATAGAATAGTTAGATCGCTTGGCAACAAAAGCATTCGGAGCTGCCTTGAAACAAGGTGTTACAAATCCATCTTCATGGCTTTTATTACAACTTCCACTAAAATCTTCCTTGAGAGTCTTTGTCAAAGAATCTTGTTCCTGCAAACACGATACAAAAGATTGTTGCAACAAAGTTTAGACATTAGAACAAATATCTGACATCGGAATAATGGTATAGAGCATGCAAGCTAATCTTGAAAGCAACAACAAACAGCAATAACGGCATTATAGAGTCACGCTTGTATATGTCAAAATGTAGAGCAGATAATGTTAGTTTCATACTCGACTTTGACTGAAGTTTTGTACAGACTCCGAAAGGTTGACAAGACTATTGAGACTTTCTATTTTCATTTGTTGCTCCCTGATACGTTGTTCACGTTCTTTGTGTGAGTTCCTCTCCTCTTCAAGTTCCATTTGCAAATTTTCACGTTCAAGTTCGAACTGGAATATTTGAAATCAACATTAGCATTACATAAAGCAAATCCATGCTCAGAACAATGAAGATGTACTAAGTACTAACAAGAAAAGAAAAGAAAAGAAAAGAAAACATACCTTCAACAAATCGTTTCTTAACTTCAAAACCTCCTGCTCAAGTACTCCGGCATGGGATCCCTACACACAATAACTAATTGTCAACTACTTGAAATCTTTTTCTCGAGTGAGATAAATACGAGCGTACCTGAAGTTTTTTACGCAGTTCCTCTATTTCTTGATTCTGACGCTTCAATAATGCTGCATCCGTCAAAATCTGGGATAATTGAAAGGAGAAATAGCTACAACGTTAAAACAATAGGCAAAGAATACATGTTATATAAGAGAATTAATTGCAATGGTAAAAAATTGTTGGCTTCAAATTTTGACAAATTGATAAAAGTAAACAAATAGTATCAAAAGAGTTGGGAATAAGCCCCAAAGAATGTATTATTTATCACAAAGACAGAGCCTTAAGTTCTAACCAAACCAACGTTCCAACTTCAAAGCTGTCAGACACAGTGAATACAAACATGTCCTACAGTTTCTACTTTGTGTGATGATGATAATAAGGAAACGAGTCTAGTACAAGATACGAAGAAAATAAGAGTACGAGGAAGACAATGTTGAAAAAAACAGTGGGTATTAACTGAAAAACAACCTCATTCACTTGAACACAATTGGTGATGCGCTTTGCCCTGCTAGCAAACTGGAGGGTTCCTTTTGATTCTTCTACATGTACCTGATGCACAATCACATATCGAATTTTTAAGGAAAAGAGGATACGTTTAAGCAGATGTGAATCTGAACAACCTCATTATGCACTAAACAAGAAAACCTTAAGGAACAGTTCATTGGATACCTCTTCCGGAGCTATAGTGCATATTATTGAAGTCTTAGCATTACCACCGAGAGCTGGTTGTAGTATGCGCGTCAGCTTACTGTCTCGATAGGGAATGTGTCCCCTGTCCTAGCAGAGTAAAACATGAATCACTGTTCTTTTTTTTTAAACAACATTAATCACTGTTCTTCCATGAAAGAAAAAGAGCTTTCCAGGAGAAGAAACTACCTCTGCTTAACCCCCTCGCTTAGCTTATTAATAACATTCCCAAGAATCATTAAACTCTTATTAATATGCTTGCCTTCTTTCAAACGTGTTCCTTCAGCTCCAGTTTTAGCAATACGCTCCGACCCAGCTAGGTCTACCAAATTCTATTCCCATAATACAAGTGAAAAAAGGGTATAAATGAAGGAAACTCAAATAATCATAAAAGACATGAATTGTTATCTACTGGTGGGAAGGTACGAACCAATACAGAGACACGTATAGAATCAGCATTCAAATTATCACCGGTGTCCTTCCCCTTGCTTTCAATTACCTGCATAAGATGATCTTGTATGTATAAAGAAGGGTAATTGCAAAAGAAGCTCCCTGCCCAAAGTGACATAACATAAACATACCATTCTGAATATTGTGTGCGACCTACTACTCCTAGCATTCATATTTGTTTCACCAAAATGTTTATTTACTGCAGGGAAATTATTACAGATATGCGTTAGTTTTTCAGATGAGCCTTCATGTTTCAATGTTAAGGAACTAAATTTAACCGAAATCGTAGTTTCTTCCAGACCTTCACCCTGCTTGATGAGATTTAAAACTTGATCAGCATTATTGACAATTTCCTCTTTGAGACCTGCAACAAATATCCCACGCTAAAGAGAGAGCCATGTTAGTTCTGTTCTAAAATGTCTCAGAAAAGAATTATAATACGTAAGGGAGCGTGTAGCAACCTCCAGACTCTCATGAATTGGCAATTTATTGTTCTCCACAACAAATAAATCATTGATTTCTTCGTTATAAATCTCCATGTATGAAACTCTAACCAGAAATTCTCGATCCGACATCTGATAACACAGAAAAATGGTGGATTTAAGAGTTTTATCTTGCAACTTCAAGCATTTCATATTGAATTCAAGATTCAAAGAAGAATCTACCGAGTGGATTTTTTCAAATACGTCTTTCACTGCTCTGTGAATGACTCCTGCATCAGTTTCAGAACCATTCATGGTGAATGTTTTACCACTACTGGTCTGTCCATAAGCGAAAGCAGTTCCTGCAATGTCTCAAGTATGAGCTCCATCTTCAAGATATAAACACAAACGCATGCAAAAGTAACTAAAATCTAAGAAGCACGGAAACAGGCATGGATAGAGTCATATAGACAAGACAGGACACGGCCATATACAATTTTCTAAAAAACAAGGACACGAATATGTTAGTTTGACATGGAACGAATGGAGACACGAGAGGTGTTTTCAAATTAATATCACAGGTGAGCCTCAAACGTGGGACCTTGAAGGAGCATACCTTCAAAACTCAAGCTTCGACCACCGCGTCACCTTTTGAAGACACTTTCCTTTACCTTTTTATCATCTAGTTTACTATAACATGAATTCTTTTAGGTTTGAGCTTTCAACATTTTAGTTCAAAGACCACACATATTTATAAGATGTGTCTGATTATTAATAAAAAAATAAGGGCACACGTTTCCGACGCGGATTCTTTCCATATTTTGGAGTGTGCGTGCTTCATAGACCACAATCAAGGAGACTAACATGAAACCAGAATTAAGCAATTATGATAAATACTGTGCTGAAACCACAAGATAGCAACCTTTTTCCTAAAGAGGACATCATCCATTCATCCACAATCAGAAACAATGAAGGAAGAAATCTAGAAGCATACCGTTAAAACCTTCAACTGCGGCATGAATGATATCCCTAACAACAAGTTCGTAAACACTACCGTTCGAACAGCTTTCGTCCAACACATGATCTGGAGTCCGAAACAGAAATTTCCACAGAGAAATATCAATTACGTAAAGAAATGAGCCAATTTCGGGAGGAAATTCGCAGAAATTGAGGAAAAGTAGAGCGTGAAGGTACCAAAAGCGAAGGAACTGCCGGAGATGGGCGTGCCGAGAGCTCGGTGAAGCGAAATCCGATTGTCGTCGATCTTCCAGTGCGATCCAAGGAGTGAATCTTGAGACAGAGATGGCGGCCTCAATCGAACAGCGACGCAGATTTTCTCCATCTCTTCCACTGAACTTTCTTCTTCTTCTGGGATCTAGGGCTGGTGAATTCTGTCACA
Source organism: Sicyos baderoa (assembly GCA_037832685.1). Lineage (NCBI taxonomy): Eukaryota > Viridiplantae > Streptophyta > Magnoliopsida > Cucurbitales > Cucurbitaceae > Sicyos > Sicyos baderoa. Next base: position 9,335,432 of record JBBMEF010000014.1, on the reverse strand, counting down.
GAGTAAAACTGGTCTGAGCGGGAATTGTGCTTCAAACGGATCTCTAATTTGAAAATGTGCATACTCAAATACCCTCTTCGTTACAATATATTACGTTATCTACCCTCCATTTTACTTTCTTTCTTTATTTCACTCGCCCGGCGCTTTTCTTTCGGCCCAAACTGCAACCAGGATTGTTTTGGGCTCTATGTCTACGCTCAAATTGTCATTATCCACAAAAAAATCCTATTAGGGCAAATTAGAGAAATGACTACATTTTCTAAATTATTTAGGTAAGTGTCTAAAATTAGAACTATTTAAATGCATATTTAATGTTAAATTTTGTAAATAAAATTGTAATGCAAAAGTCTAAAATCCCCATCTAATTTCCTTAACTAACCTGAGAAAGAAACCCTTATATATTATCAAACGCCTAAATTTAAATAATAATCGAAAATCTAAAATTTAAATTTTAAAAATCTTAATCATAAACCAAGGAATAGTGAAAAATAATTGAATTAAAATCGTTTGTCATATACCGAAGGCGTACGTCCGTAGTACGTGTGAGTACGACCGCCGCACCGTTCGAAAACATACCGAGCCATGGACAAAAAGGGTCGCGCGTGCATTTTAGTCGCTTCGGAAAATTAAAATGCTTGCCAACCATACCGAGGGAGCCGAAAAGTCGTCCCAGGCTCTCGAACACGCAAACCATCCCGTCGTTCCCAGCAAGCCACACGGGAAGCAACCCCCCCCCCCCCCCCCCCTCATACCGTCGACCTAGAAACGTCACTTCCGCCGATCTTCGACCGACTGCCTCCGTCGAGCTTCAATCGTAGCTCCGTCGAGATTACAGCCAACTTTCGCATCCGTAGTCGTCGAGCTTCTACCGCCCTCCAATCACCCCCATGTATTCAACCTTGCCCGCCCTACGAAACTCTTCTTGAATTTTAAAACTTGCCCCTACGAACTAGAGATATTTAAACTTTTGCATGTCGAATATACTCCCTAATTGTAGGGATTTGTTGACGATTTTTTTTTTATGAATTTGAATTGTTTTTAATGTTGCGTGATCTGTTTGTAAGCTTAGAATCGGCCGAAAGAATGGCAAAGGGTAACACTTCTTCGCGCGTTAGGGCAAGCAATAGGTTAAAAGCTGCGAGGGTCCTCCGGGAAGCCAAAAAGCAGAAGCAAACAGAGCCTATAGAATTGGTGAGCCCCTAAACCTAGCAAAGTTTGGTTCTGCTTAACCTAGAAAGGTTTGGTAATTTGAAATTTAAATTCGTTTTTTAACTGAATGTGATCTTCCACATGACAGAGCGTTGAGCTTGGTTCTGGAGAATCAACCGCGAAAACAGAGATGGCTAAGGGCTCTAAGCGGACTAGGGAAGGCGAGGTTAAAAGTGCAGCTGGTACATCGCGTGAGGGGGCTAAGTGTAAAGACCCAACCAGTTTAACGGTCATAAACCTAGTCTTTACTCACATGCATGCAATCAAAGAGGAAATAACTGACATTTTAAACATTTATGTATTCCTAGATTCCAAGGTTTAAAACATTAAATTAAACATTTAATGAAAACGGCCCTGGCCAGAGACTTCAAAAATATAAAACGTTCATTCATAATTAATTATAAATGCCAAGGAATCCAGAATACAGAATAAAATCCTAAGGGCTCCATGCCCAACTACATGGAAGTCAAATAGTTCAAAACAATAAAGACTCAGAGTATTCAAATTCATTAAGTGAAAACAGCGAGCTAAACCCCATGATCAATCACCAGCAACCTCCAATCATCAAATAGCCGATCCAGGTTTACCTGTGGAAAACCACAGAAGTAAGGGTGAGCAATGCAAGATTACTCGGTAAGAATTCCCCAATCGGGATACAATACATCTCATTAGATCATTTACAGGAATACAAATAACAGTCAACCTTTAGCATTACTGGGACCTCTCAGGGTCATTCGAGATTCTCAGATCTCGAACAAGCTCTACAACTCACTTATAAGGATACTGGGTGTACTATTCTCATGATCCCGAGGGAGCCTCCAGTCGGAGAGTCATGAGCGTGTGCGCACACCGCATGCTACTGAAATCTAGATAGGTGCTGGGTCTAAGTGCAACCTACTCTAGTACAGGATCACATGCCCTAAAGAGACTCAAAAGGTGTCACTGAACATAGGGATGCGAGACCTCGGCATCGAGCTATGACAGCATGATCCACCACTAGCCTGCGGTTA
>JBBMEF010000014.1:9261523-9284860 GCA_037832685.1 Sicyos baderoa | reverse complement strand
TAAAAGACTATTAGAATTCCCATCACTTCTTGCTGCGTCTGGAATAAACCTTCAATGCTCTTGGGATCGTATCATATTGACAGTGAGGGAAAAACTTGATCCCAAGTCCCAACAGTTCCGGATAACTTCAGAGATGACCAACTACAAGGAGAAGAAAGATGTGAAGGTAACCAAGCATACAGCCCTAAGTAGAACTAGTAGTCTATCTAGCCATGCCAAGGCACATGGATCAGACAGGATCAAACGGTTCCAAAATGAGAATGTAACTTTTGCAAGTAGAAACAACAAATATATCATCATAAATATCTGTTAAGAAGAAACCAGGTATCGGTCGTCATTCATTGTCCTACCTCCAATTACCAAATAACGAAAGAACAACCACCCGGTCACCACCGCTTCATTCACCTGAAAGTTCAAATTGATTGAATTAGAAGTACCTTCATAAAATAGACAAGCTATTGTTCAGGGAAGATAAAATAAGTTAATTTTACATCATCTAATAGGAATCAGAGAAGTAAAGAAGATGACGTTAGGGGAAGAAACTAGATACTAAAATACTAGTCACCAACCACACAAATAATAAACAAGAGAACAAATTTATAAACTTACATAAAGCAAGAAATCATAGATCCAACAGCATAAGCAGTAAAGTATATGAACATGAATGGATGAATAACCATAAATCTAATGTTAATTACTGAACTTCACAAGTAACGACCCACAAAGACAAGATATCTATAACCTGTTAAAGATGCATGCCTCACTAATTCAAAATACCTTTCGAGGCTTAGCCTTCATTACATCAGAGTCTTGCTTATTAAATCCGATTGCAGTTGCAGGCAACCCATCAGTGACCAAGTTCACCCAAAGAAGTTGCACCTGTAATCATTTTTTTTTTCGATAAGAAAAGGAAAATGTCCATTGCCGCGTACAATCAACTTTTTTGCAGATAAAATAACTATAGTTAAGGAAGTTGATATATTAAAAAGGGCTAAAAAAACGCACTGGGGCAAGAGTCTCTGGTATTCCAAGAACAGCTGCCACGAATATACAAACTACTTCACCAATATTTGAAGAGATCATGTATCTGATGAACTGCTTAGTATTATTGTAAATAGCTCTGCCCTCTGCAACAGCCTATTGAGTTTGAAACCAGTCACTAAGTTTAATATATAAACTTAAAAGATAATCAATCACCTTTATCCTGAAATTTATTTTTTGGACATAAGGCAGGAGCTTACCGCAACAATAGTAGCAAAATTATCATCAGCTAAGACCATATCAGAAGCACTCTACGTATAGGAAAAGGAAAAAATGGCAAAGGGAAATAGTTAGCATTAACAATAAAAATTATAAAAGAAAGCCACAGAGATGTATAATTTTAAATAACTCAATAACTAATGCGCTTTAATAAATTGTGTCCGGCAAGGAATTTCAAGGCATGAAAATTTAATTAAAGTGCAACTTACTTTTAATTATTCAAGGAGGAGCTAAAAAAGTAGCAAGAACAATTAACAGGGTTGCACAAATAAAAAATTTAAAGAACGTCATGAAGATTTTCTAGTGACCACACAAACCTTGGCGACCGCTGTTCCTGAACCCATGGCAATTCCAATATCTGCTTTCTTCAGTGCAGGTGCATCATTAACGCCATCGCCAGTCATAGCAACCTACAACATCCCCAAAAATGAGAAATTAGAAAAATGTAAGGTTTGTACATGAGCGTGTTTAGGCACAGTATTTCTATTTTGTTTCCGGCCTCCCACCAAATTTCATGCCCATTTTCACGTTTTTAACCACCTACTGTCCCACAAAATTTTCTTTTAGAATACAAACTATACAAGAATAAGCACTATCCATCCAAATACAGACAACTTATCAAAGTTATTTTCCACTAAATAAATTCTTGAACATGATTACTTAGATTCCTCTTTTCCCTTGCCAACATTCTACTATCCTCTCAACCTAAGAAACACAGACCCGGTCGCCATATAGGAAATACTGACACGACACAGACACAAAGACATGCCATTATCTAAGAATGAAAAACACGAATACATCTCAAACACACTATTTATTATTTTTTATGATATACTATTAAAATATCAAATCCATAATATTTTAGATTTTTTTACTAACATTGAAAAATAATCAAAATAAAGATGAACATACATGAAAGTTCAATTAGAGTTTGAATTTAATCCAGGGTCCATTTATTCGAATGAAATCCCACCATTCTTTAAATGCCTACAAAAAACCCACAAAACAAAATTTATAAACCTAACCCTTAACAATTTCACAATATTTTAATTTTTACCTCTTTTTCCTCCTCTATTATACTTTCTCTCTTTCTTTCCCTTTTCCATTTTAGTCCATCTTCCTCCGATGGACGTCGTCATCGACAACCTCCCCCAACACTACCCGTTGTCGTCTCATTGACCATTTAAAGCAAATAAGTCTTAAATGATGTGTCCGTGAAGTGTCCGAAATTAAAAAATAATAATAATAAAGGAGGACACAATTTCGAAGGTCGAACACATGTCAAAAGAGTGTTCGGAAGTATCAGTGTTGGACATGTGTCCAACATAAATACTTTGTCAAAATTGAAGTCACCGTGCTTCCTAGCTCACAGTATCTTGTCTTTAAAATAATAATAAATAAATAAATAATAAAGAAATTATACGCTCTCAATACCTTTCAATTGAGTATTTTTTAAGACTTTTAAAATTTGATAGATACCTTTGAGAAAGGATATTACTTGAAAGTAAAGATCATGAAGAGAACAATCGGACAACTTTGGACGATTAGTAAATATGTTTTTTTTTTAAATGACCGTGAGTGTTTGGACCTACTTACGTGCACCTAAACTATTTTCATGGGACAAACCACTTAAATCTACAACAATTGAATATCAAGGAAACTCGTAGAAAATTATTTCCGAAGTAGATGACTATCATGGATTGAACCCTAACTTTTTGGATCTCCAATACCCTCTTTGACCACTAGACAATGATTAACAAATCCCATTTACACATAGGCATGAAAAAAATACAATGTTTGGGGATGGGGAAAGTATTAAGTTATAACGCAGTATTCCGGCAATATATATTTATATTTATATTTTTTGAATTCAACAATATTTGGGGATGGGGAAAGTATTCCTGCAATATTTCTAATGACAAAAACTTGAAGTTACCACTTCATTCTGATGTTGTAAGGCCTCCACAAGCATTCTCTTATGAGAAGGTTCAACCCTGGAAAATGAACTCTCTTAAAGGATGTGTACTGACAAAATAATTTATAATTCATTGAAGAAAATGAGATATATGTGTACTACTAAGAATCTAATTATATACGAATGTCCAACAAAGTACCTGGTGAAGAGTGCCATTCGCTGCAATGCAATTGTTTGTTGCATTGCAGGTAGTTCTTCGAATTCGGTAGCAGTAAGAGAATGGCCAGTTAGATCTACCAAGTGATCAAAAGCACCAATCTTACGGCATAGTGATTCAGCAGTTGCCTACAAATGCATGTTAAGTCAGCAAGTTACCTCTTAAAGATTTTCCTATGAAGAAAATATCATACAATTAATAGAGTCAAATGGCTGGATTTAGAGAAACCTTGCTGTCCCCAGTTACAACTATAACACGTATGCCCGCAGTCATGCATGATAGCATAGCATTTCTCACTTCCTCTCTCGGTGGATCAAGCATTCCAACCTTTAAAATGGTGAGCAAATAAATTCTAAGAAGAAGCTAGAAAGGGAATCACAACCAAGCAACAAAGACACAAAAAATAATGAATTTAAATAAAGGGTCTCAAACCAAACAAAGGAGCATAAATAAGACCATTGACTACTGTGAGACACGTCAATTGAACTACAGTAATGGTAAAATAGGGAAAACAGTACAAATTAAATTCTTCACAGTAGTAATATAATAGAAATAAATAAAAACCCCAAAGAGGCAAGTAAAGATCACCGTTGTCACATGACTGAACATTCATTAACGTGTAATGATAGGTTTTCCCAAATTTCTATGCTATCAACACCTTTGTTATAAAGGAATCTATTAATCCTTTACGACCAAGTGATGGATGATGTAACAGAAACAACCAAAACAGTAATTTCTAAGGAGTGGCGTAAACAGTATCCATGGTTGTCCTCTAGCTATTCATGTGTCTCTAATTCCTACAGTTTTCATGGAACAAATTTCTCTTTTTGGCTGTTCACTACAGCTGTAACAAACTCTGGAAAACAGTGCAACTATTAGGAAATATTTTTAGCATTAATTTGATGATAATTTCCACCACTGATATGATACAAAGTTACTAACCATATTTTCTTTAAGAGAGATTTTCACTTTATTTGCCATCTTACTAAACCTTCTGTATGGATTAATTAACTTAGACTGCTACTTGAATCATAATACAGACTTATTTAATTATATGATTTTGATAAATATTTTCACGTTGAGTTCAGGCAATGATCAACATCTTTTTCAACCATCCTTACTCTGATCGTTACAATAGATATCTTGTCATTTTTTTGAAAAAAAATCTGCTTTGATCTACATCCTTTTATAATGCATTTTAGATATGATCTTCTGCACAAAAAGTCTAATAAAGTTGAAAATCATTCTTCTTTGAGTGGTAACTCCAGAAGCCATGAAGAGATGATGAAAGTCGAGTTTCTCGGTTTTTCACTATTCTCATCTTTGAAATCAGCTGAGAAAGACTTCACATTATTTTTTATCTTTAAATCTAGTAGATTGAAACATTGTTCACAGTAACAAAAATATTTTTTTCCTAAATTCAGCCACAATATTCATCCCTTGCCATGTTCAACCATGAGGTTTCATGCTGTGGTCTGTGGGTTGTAAAGTTGAGAAATTACAAGTTTGGTCCAAGCACTCATTTTCTTCCCTGGCCTCCCATTTGTCCGTTGTTTGAATATCTTTTCTTTTCATGCCAAATTTGTCATCTTTACCGTTTCCGACTTGACTTAATGGCTATATCGATCCCTAATTTCCAGGCACAAGAACTTTCGTCTTTGAATTCTTTTTCTCCATTTGCAACTTTTTTCTCCTTAACCATCCCGATCTTGAATGCCGAGATCTATTCCACCATTTCTTGTTTTCTTGTTCCACCACAACTGTTTTTTTCCATTTCATCTCCGGTACTAAGTAAGATTTCTGTCTTCTCTCATAATTGACCCCTTGAATGGCTTCTCCGACCTCGATCACCTTCTCTTTCCAATTGTTTTCTTCAATTCTTGATAGCGCCTGCTCCCTATTCTTCACTGGGTAACCATCCTACTCTGCTGCTTCAGTTTGCTGCTAGTTTCTTACTTCTTTTTCTTTCACAGGTTTACCCTCTTCTGTATTTAATGTGGTTGTATTTCCTTTCATGGAATCCACTTCTTTTTTGTTAAAAGTTGTTGGTTACGCCTTCTTGCCAATTTCGAACTGTTTTAAGACTTCATGAATACCGATCGAGATTGCATTTGCAAGATTCTTGGTAACGGGGTCTCTTTCTTTCAAACACTCTTTGCAATTCGTTCACCCTTTGTTCCAAACGTCCCACTCAATACTCCATTTCCATTGACATTCCCAAGACCCTAAGAGATCCAAAGTCGGGAAGGAAGTAGAAGAGTAAAAAAAAACCCAAAGTTATGATTCTTTTAGGAAGAAGGTTACAACCCCAAATCTATGATTCTATGAAATACGTGAAATCTAAACAAGGTTTAAGAAGTCTCATCTTGCTATATGCTAACTTGTTGCCAACAAGGCTTATAAAAATATCTTCAATCAACTACGAACGTCTTTCATGTTAGCTAACAGAAGTTAGTGATATGGCAGATATCTATTGATCAATTACAAAATTCAAACTTTTGAACTAAAGAGATTCACCTTTTTAATAAATATTATTTATCGGGCTGTCTATGATATGTAGTAGATTCTCTCTTCAAAATAACGTATACACTCAAATTATTCTCCTCTCTCAAACAATAAATAAAACTAGTAACCTTGTACTGATGTAAAATTTTAAAGAGGAAACAAAATTGTATAGGAAGTGGCGAAATATGAATAAGTTGTAAATATGCATCAGTCGGCATTCACTAACCACATAGCAGAGCACCATAAAAGACAAAAAAATAGACGAGGCAGCAAATAAACTTAGCATTCAATTTCAAAAAGAAAGCATACCAACCCAATGAATGTTAGGTCTTGCTCATCATCAAAGGATAAACTCTGCTGACTCACAGGCAGCAATTTGAATGCTATAGCCAGGCACCTAAGCATTTCATTTCCTGCAAAACTGTCCAAAACATGCAATTATATAATTTGCATAACATGTGTGTACATGAGGCACAAATACTCTATATGCTTCAATGCATTCTCATGGAAGCATACACCTCTTAGAATTGGTGTACCTACACTGCCATGAGACCAAATTATGTGCCTTGCCTGAAGTCAGGAGACTTTTAAATCACTGATTGCCAGAGAATTTCGTGTTAGGACCTCACAGTCATATTTGTTATAGTAATATGGGAATTTTAAAATGGGTAGGACTGATGAGCTGGTCTTTCTTGTATAGGAAAGGAGAGTGAATATAAATAAGAAAGTAGAAGTGTGGAGAAGGGGGTATGTTGGTTTTTGTCTAAGGTAGTCAAACCTAGAGAGGAGAGGTCACTAACACTCTCGAATGTGGTGGCTATCATTTTTCCATTTCTATCTTTTCAGTCGCCACTATATCGTAGAGCTATAACGATTATAGTGTCATTATCCACGGTTGGTTTAGGTTATTTTTGGTATAATTGTATTTTCATCATTTTTAATTATTTATTCATTTTAGGAATAGATCAAATATTATTAGGTCACCTTTTCTTTTATCATTAGGTCATATTTCCTTTTATCATTAGATTTTATATTTTCCTTTTATTATTAGGCCCTGGAGCGTTTTTCCAATTAATTGGTCGTTCTCCAGGTTTCCCAATTAATTGGTTGTTCTCCAAATTCCCCAATTGCCCTTCTCCAAATTTTACAATTGGTTTCTCCAAATTTTCCCAGTGGCCCTGGCATCACATTTCCCAGTTGGCCCTGGCATCACTTTTCCTAATTGGCCCTAACCATCGTCCCAGATTGGCCCTGACCAGCTTCCCAAATTGCAATTGGCCTGGCAGTACTCATCCAATTGGTCTGACAATAGTATCATCATCATCTCAATTGGCGCATCATCATCAAATTGGCGCATCATCATCCAAGAACCAACTCTTATTAATTCAACTCCAAGCTTGGCTTGTATTTCATATACAATCCAGCTTGAGGGGGAGTGTTGGTTTAGGTTATTTTTAGTATAATTGTATTTTCATAATTTTTAATTATTTATTCATTTTAGGAATAGATCAAATATTATTAGGTCACCTTTTCTTTTATCATTAGGTCATATTTCCTTTTATCATTAGATCTTATATTTTTCTTTTATTATTAGGTCAACTCTTGTACTCTATTTAAAGCCAACATTGGGTTCATTATTAAATGAGAAAATTAGAGAATTTGAATTTCCATCTTTTCAACATCCACATATTTGTGTTTGGAGATCTTTCTGCTTGTTTACACGATAGTATGGTATCTAATACTTAACAATTGATATCAGAGTACGCTCCAATTAGATGGAAAACAAAAGTGACATTGTGGATGAGGCTCTTTGGGAAAAAACAAAGAAGAAGATAGCGAGACTCACATAATGAATAAATGGTTGGTCCAAGGGCCGGTACAAGGATGTGCCGAAATGGATTAAGGCTAAACGAAATGTAGGCAACCAAGAGATAAAAAATATGGTGACCACGTAGGAACCTAAGCTTTGCACAACGGAGCAGAAAGGAAATCAACAGAAAATTCAAATATCTCGAAACATGTCCTCCATCAGAAGAGGATAGAGTCTTAGAATTCCAAAAAAATTAAGGAGTCATAGAAGTCAGTGAGTTCATGAAGTCGGGGAACAAAACTGAGCCAGTGAAGGATAATCTCCTTAAAGGAGTGTTGCGCATGATCGACAAGAAAGAAAAATAATATGGTATAGAATTTGATCAATAGACAAGAACAATTTCCTCAGTGAAGATTCTGGAAATTAAGTTGTTCATTGCTAAAGAGAAAAGAGAAAAAGAGAAGATGAAGGGGAAAATAGACTAAATGATGGGAGAGAAATGAGCAGGGTGGCGATTGACGTTGGCGGCAGGTTCAAGTTCAGAGTTGGCCGAAAACCAAGAATCTCCAACAACGACATGGGAAATTATTGGAAGGGGAGATTAGTATGAGTTCGACACTGAGTTCCGTGCAGAAAGTAATGGCCATCAACAATGGGTATGTTGGCGGAAGAAGAAAGGTACACAAAAAGTTGTCGCCCATGGTGGAGCTATTGGCCAATAAAGAATAGTATAACGCAAAAATAAAGTAGGCGAAAGTCAAGGTGGTCGAAGAAGAGGACCCATGAATGTCTGAGGTCCAGGTTGTCGGAAAAGGAAAAACTGAACTTTCTCCAATGGGGTGTTCGGCCAGAAGAGAACATCTCGCTAGAGAAGGAAGTACTAAGGAGAAGATGGTCACTAGTTTTGTCGCGACATAAAAAAAAAAAGTGGGTGGGAAATGCAAGTTACTAAACGGTTTAAACACGTGTGGATTTCCATCATATGGGTCAAAATTGAAATAGAAAGGGGAGGCTAAATTATAGCATCTAAGAGTGTTTTGGGCCAGGGGCTACCTTTAAAGGGCCTTCATTTTGGATTATGTCGGTCGGTTCAAAAATTTCAGTTTTTTTTATCGACCGACAGATGGTCGGTTTTTCAAAATATGTAACCGACACCGACCGCCCGATACAAATTTGGTCGGTTTCGATCGGTCGGATCGGTTTACGGAGAATATGTGAACACCCCTAGGAGAGGCCACCAACAGTGCAACAATTTCGAATGCGTGGGTATCTTGTTGTCCTTTTTATATTTCATCTTGTTATTGTTCTTATTTGTTATCTTAATGATATATCGTCACTATATCGTAGAACCATAACAACTACGATGTCATTATCCATATATTTGTGTTTGGAGATCTTTCTGCTTGTTTACAAGATAGTTAGGTATCGAATACCTTACATTTTGTCATGGCCATTTCTTTCTGGTAAATGTCCATGGAAGAGTTTTTTGTTGTGTCCATTGCCCTTATGAAGAGATCAAACTCTCCATTTAACCAGTTTTCATCTTTAAACTTGCCTATCAATTCGTGTTTCCAATTATTTTTTAAACTAACAAATTTAATGAGCACAAAAACAACTAAAATGTAGTCCCGAGAGGTGGCACAGTTGGTCGAAGGTTTGGGCTTTGAGAGTATGCTCCCTTCGAGGTTGTTCAAGGCCCACTTGTGATATTAATTTGTAGACACCGCTCAATTGTGTCTCCACTCCTCCAATGTATCCCGATGCTACATCATAGGGACAAGAAAGTAGTGTCCGAGTATTAGGCGTACGAAATTGCGACTCTCGGTCAAAAGAAGAAAAATAACAACTAAAATGTAAATTAAAGAATGTCTGGGATGTAAGGATTTCCTTTACACACAAGAAAAATAAAGAGTAGGCTATGAAGCACGGACAGTCGAACACTTCATTTTGGACGGAGTGTCGGTGTCGGACACGGACACGCCCGGACACGCCTCAGACACGTGTCGGACACGCGAATTGAAGTGTCCAATTTTATTATTATTTTAAATAATGGACACGGGAAGGACATGGCAAGGACACGCAAAGGACACGGCAAGAACACGCGAAGGACACTTGGACTGACTTTTTTTAATAAAAAAATAATTTCTTTAACCAAATGTAAGGCCAATTTTATTTATTATATTAACTCACGTTTCCATATTTAAACAACAAAAAAAAAAGTTAAACCTAATATAATTTTGAACAAAGAAGAAAATTCTCTATGCTATTATTTGCCGCCACCTCCAAGAACTTTCTGGTTTTCATCTTCTTCAACTCTTTGTCAATCCTTCGATTTAAACAACATCGAGTACCTCTCCAAGTCGTGGGTACATCTTCATCCACATGGGAGTGTCTTTTCAAATAAAACTTAATAAAACATGTTTTGTTTTAGGTCAATTGTCCATGGTAAGATTATGTTAGTTATTATTTTATTCTAGTTATTTATATATTTTTTTTATATATATATATAATCGACGTGTCCCAAACGTGTCCGTGTCCTAGTTTTTTTAAAATTAGCGTGCCATCGTGTCGTGTCGTGTCCGTGCTTCTTAGAGAGTAGGAAGATTTCTAGCATATGAAGATAGGAGGCACATATGAAGATAGGAATTTTCTGCACATTGGTGTTGACACTTAAAAGATATATCAAGAGAAAGGGAAGGGGGAAGATCATGCATGAGGATTAATGTATTGCGCTAATAAAAGCCACAAGCTCGAACCTTTGAAATCTTTCTTCCAGTTCAGTACGAATACTAGAAGTTAAAACACTGGTGGAACCATCTTCATTGCAAAGGATACTTGAGCATCTTGAAATAATGCTCTCAGGAGCACCCTTGGAGAATAGGATATGTGACTGGTTTCTGCTACATAAAATGCTCATCATCTTGCGATCACGAGAAAATTCCAATACAGAAATCTGCAAAGTTTCTTTTGATAAGAAAACAACATAACCAAAACAACCTGAAAAATAATGCAACTGCTTAAAATTTTCATTACTCCTAATCCCATACGTTGAAACCAGTTCAAATTTCAACAGTAGCATCTCACAAACTAATGAACCCCTACATGGAATTACTTTTACTCCAATGTTGTATTCCACATGACTTTTCCGGTATCTCTCATATCTTGTTCTTAAAAGAGGTTTCCTTATCCTCTTTTCACTCTATTAATAATAAAAATACTTGTTTCGAATATGGTTAAATCACAACTAGTCCCAAAGCCCAACAAATGATTATAAACATTAATCGCAGAGGAAATGTGTCGGCTTCAGCTATCCAAATACAGATTTTTTTTAAAAACACGAAATATTGCAATCTCAAGGAAAAATTACAATATTCATTTTCCTTTTGAGAGAGTTAAATCTCTCCCACAACCAATCCACAAGGATTGATTCACCAAAACCTTTCCTATCTTCTACATACCACACTCCAATTTATAACCAGGACTTTCTAGCTAATTCCCAATAATAACCTCTCACTACTATCCCCAAGATATCCCTTAACAGTACTCTCACATTGTGATTTGCTACCTTCTACAAACCATACTCCTTCAATTTAAAGCCAAGACTCTCTTGCTGATTACCGATAATACCCTCTCACTACTATCCCCAAGTCACCCCTAAGAGTACTCTCACAAAATCAAAACCAGCTACTGTGATGCCATGCTATATCACCACTACACTCAAAAGTTTAAACTAACGAATTATGGTAAATTTAATTTTAAATCAATACTTCAACACTATATTAACAAATATATTACTTTTATCTTCCATTTCATACTGCACATTATATCAATTGTTTGCTTACAAAACAAAAACCAACCTTTTTGAACTGGCTCTCCCAATGGTGGTTACAATAGGATGCACGCTCATGCTTGCTTAGCATATTTAGAGAAAATGGCATTGAATTAAAACCAGGAAGACCAACCTGAAACATTATTTTACATCAAAGGCGGGTGCATGTGTATTTTCAGTTGTTTTAAACTGATTTTGGAAAAAGAATCTAGAAAAGAAAAATTTGTTTAGAAAGATGTTAATTTACAATCTAACACATTTAAATCAACATATACATCATCAACACAATCAAAGATTTTAAATGCATAAATAATTTAGAGGAAAAAATAAATAAAAGAGACGTAAGAAAACAACAATTGCTATTTCTACTCTTTATTCTAGAAACTTCATAAAAGAACAATCCAGATAAAATACTTTTGAACTAACTGTTGATATTTTTAACAACAGAAAACCGTTTTTAGACATGACTTTCACCAGGCCCTAACCTTTTCAGCAAAGACACGCAGTGCTACTTCAGTTGATTCACCAATTTTTTCGTAGCTCCCCTTGTCTGGATTATATTGCAAAGTAGACTCGTTGCAGAGGGCAGAGCCCATTGCCAGGTGTAGAATACAAGACAATTGAGCTGGAAACTCAAGCTACAGAAATCAAACATTTGAACCAGGCTAAAAGGTAAACCCTCAATCAAACAAGTGAATGAAAAAATTATACAGAAGCCTTCAAAAAGTTAAAAATGAATAAAAAAAAATAGGTCTTCCAAATTTTGATGACATTCTTAGCTAATTAATGAAAAAAATAGAGATCATGTCAGATGGGACAAAGATCTTAAAACCGTGTAGAAAGAGGTGTGATATTAAAATGTTTAATCGTGATTGTGAAGACAAGTGTATTTAGCTTTTGAATTTGTAGGCGAGTTTTAAAACTACTATTAGAAGTTTAACAGATCATGAAGTTGGCAAAGACGAAGATTTAGACCGTGAATACTGTTCCATTCATAAAATGATTAATTCACTAAAAGCATTGTGATAGCAAACATAAGAAAGCGTTTCCACAACTCGTTTTCAATCTATGTTACAAAAGAGAGAAATCTGAAATGCATGACATAAGCTACACGAATGTACAATTACCTGTACTCCAGTGTTGTCAAAAATAATACCATCAGGAGCATATGTTGAACCGCTGATACTGTACTCAGAAAGTTGTGGACCATGCAAAACAGAATGGACAACACAAATCTGAACAGAAAAAGTAACAAAGAAAGAATTTTTTAAAATATTTTAGACACCACAAATAAGAAAACAAAGAGAGTCAGACGATGACGCTCAGGTTAGCATGGATCAGGTATATGGAAAAACCAAATCACCTTTGAGACGGACATCATATTGGTAGTCAAAGTTCCAGTCTTGTCACTACATATAACAGTAGTGCAGCCTAGGGTTTCAACAGATGGCAAAGACCTCACAATTGCATTTAGTCGTGCCATTCTTTTGGTGCCAAGAGCCAAGCACCTATAATTAGTACATGAAAACTATGAGCATCTTAAGACGTGATAAAAGTTGCCCCAGTAAGTCACGTTAGGCATATTGAAAATGAAGCCAAGCATTGCTGTAAAGTTGAATGCATGAAAGCTACAACCCAAAAAAGTTAATATGTGAGCATGATGCTAAGCAATACACGGCATACTTAATGCATATGCACCTCGCCACCATGGCCAAGGACAGGAACGGTATTGTGTATTTAGAACATTAGCTTAATAGCCATTCGAAAGGTCATCCATTCTTAAGCTTCCATTTATAAAAAGTTAGTAAATAAGAATAAAATGGTAGATTACAAACTGCTATCATGATTGTGGCCCATGAAGCACGGACACTTCAAATAGGGAAAGAATTCGTGTCGGACACTCATTCTTCCGGATACTTCTCGGACACGTGTCCGACACGCCATTTTACCTATTCTTATTTTTTATTATTTTTTTAATAATCGGACACGCCCTAGACACACCTTGGAAACGTCTTGTAAGCATGCGTGGTCTTTGAACCCAAATATTAAAAGCTCAAACCCAAAATAATTAAATGTTATAGTTGATTAAATAATAAAAAGGTAAGGAAAAGGGTAAAAAGAAAACAAAAAATCATCTCTCTCATTTATAACAAAAAAAAATCAACCGTTTCATCTTTCTCATGAAAAAAAAAATTGTTTCATCTTCTAAAATACTCATTTGTCGCCACCTCACACGCAACATGCCTAACCGACGTCCATTCTAATTAACATTATATGCTTTTTGGTAGAGACATTTAGTATTTATGCTAAATTTACATATCAACTATAAAAAAAAATTAACGTATCCGTGTCCTAGTTTTTTAGAAAATGGCGTATCGTCGTGTCCTTTCGTGTCCATATCTGTGTCCGTGTCTGTGCTTCATATATTGTGGCAATGAAAGACAAACAATAATTAGAGTTTTATCACGACTATATGTTCTCCGCAGTTTTCTGTTGTTATTTAGGCGCAACCTTGCGTGAGCAAAGGTTTCTACTCTCCTACTACTCATATAATGATATGATATTCTTAATTTTTAATGCACATGGAAACGGTGAGATTATTTCATACTACCAGGAAAAAAACCATCGACTAAGAAAAGAAAACGGAAATAGATCACTCACGTTGTGACAACAGCAGGAAGTCCTTCGGGAATGGCCGCAACAGCAAGAGCAACTGCAATCTAAATAGGGCAATAAGAAGGTGCAACGTGATTGACCATGGAATAGATATTCAGTCAGTATGATTATAAGATAGTGCAAAAGAAGTAACATTATGAAAATATAACTTCAATAAAAAAAAAAGTTAGCTATCATTCGTGTATGTGTACGCAATGAAAATCCTAACCATATGTAATCACAAAGTCTGAATCCAAAATTTCTAACTCTTCGTAACTCAAATAAGAGTTAGAAAGAAACTTAAAATTATTACTTCATATTCCCATGCTATTCTTTTTTTTTTTAGAATTATTCCCATGCTATTCTTTTTCTTTTTAGAATTATTCCCATGCTATTCAAAGAATAACAATAACGAAATCTTTGGTCTTTTTGAGTCTTATGATATGTTGTAAAGCAAATCATTCTTCAACCACTTACCTTCCCCTTCTCACTTTTCCACACCCTTCTTTTTCAAGCTTTTAAATGTCAAAATTTCCAAAATCTTAGTCCTTATCAACTTTGCCTTTACACAAGTTTTCCTTCATCCTTGGCTCTCATAAAAACACTTCATGGAAGGTGCTCTGTTACTATGAAGATATTTTCTTTTTCCTTTTTTCAATCTCCTGCTACGAAGATATTTAGAATATTTTGGTGTCCCCTTGGAGTGCTTACATTGACGTGTATGCAGACTTTTCAAGTTCTTGTCCGGGGCTACTTACAAAGTTCTTACATTGATGTATGCCAAGGATGTCAACAATCATAGCGGTACAGTCTCACCATGCATTTTTACATTTTCTTTGTCGCACTTCGGTCTTTATTATATCAAAGAAGAAATTACATTCGAAGACCTTCCTTAATCATGAATCTCTACCTCTTTTTTAGCACTTCAAATTTTGTGGGTGAAATGAGAGATATATGCCCAGGGTGTCAACAATCAAATCGGTACAGTCTCATCATGCATGTTTTGCATTTTCTTTGTTTCACTTCGGTCTTTATTGTATAAAAGAAGAAATTGCCTCTGACTTGACCTTCCTTATCCACGACTCTCTCTCTCTACCTCTGTTTAACACTTTAATTTTAAAGGGATCCTTGAATTACTTTTTCTTTATGTTTTCCACATTTTCTGCTGTTTATAAAATTAATTTCCTTACATTGTAATCAATCCATGTAGAGACATTCATATCAAAGTCTAGTTTAGCATAAATTACAGAAGTCAATCAAAAAAAACTAAATGAACAAATCCTTTCTAAGGAAAATTACCTTGAAGTAATGTATTGCACCACTTACAACCCCACCATGAGAAGGATCACGAAAGTGACCAATGTTCACTATCCATACGAGTGCACAGATTCCAGCAATAACCTAATTAAAAAGGAATACAAAAATAAAAAATCATAGCAAAAGTAGATGGTAAAGTACAATACAACCAAACAAAAGTGGGCTTTGGGAAGTGGACTTCAGAAAATTATTCCTGATTCTTCAATGATTTAACCAGCAGATGATCCCTATTGACATTGATTGGAGTTGAATTAGCAGAGGTTCTCCTGTGATTTCGAATCCACGTTCCAAGGGGAAGAGGTGTGGAAAGCCATTTCTCCTCTTGGTAGTGAAAAACCTCTTGGCCTTGTTGATTACAATTTACACCTCAAGAGTTTTTTTAAATGTTGGAACTTCCTCAAAGACGACTTAATGAGAGTGCTCCAAGTTTTTTTTATGAATGGTTTTATTAATGTCAACCTCAATGAAACTTACATTTGATTGATCTGAAAGAAGTTGGAAGCGCTAACAGTTTCTGATTATCAACCCATCAACCTTACCACTTGCCTTTTCAAGATCATAGCTCGTGTCTTATCAAAATGCCTTAAAAAAGTGTTTCCCTCCTAATCACCGATTTTCAAAATGCTTTTGTCTGAGGGAGACAGATCCTTCGTGCCCATCATTACAAACGATTTGACATCGAGAAATAATGGCGATCCTAGACTAGAGGGGGCAATACTTCGATGAAATTTCTATCATCAACTAAAAACAATTCATGTAACTGTTACACCCTAGAAGTCAACCCCACATATGCACACTAATTCTCATGAAAATTTAAGGAATATCCAGCCGAGGAGCAATGCAGTAAATAAGATCGAAGAAGGCACAGGCTCCCAATGGAGCAGAGGAGACAATTTGGATAACGAACTTGAAACATGGAGAAAATAATGAAAGAAGAATAAAAGAGCATACAAAAAAGCGAGCCCAACAACTTAGGAGGCTCCCTATAAAAAAACGGCTTCCAATCAAGCAAAACTATACCAAGGGAATAATTACAAAACAAAGTAGAATCAAAGGCAAACATCACCCAAGGATCTTTCCACCCCTCTAAAGATTCTATTATTTCTCACCTCACAAAACAGCAGACAAACTCGTTTTCCACAAAACCTCCCATCTATCATGAAAAGACAAAGAAATTAAATAACTCCCGATCATCCACAATCTCTCGATCTAACCATCTAAAGGCCAAACTCCTCGAAGAACTCATTTCACACCTCTGAAGCCCATTGGCAATGCCAAAAAATAATAGATGGTCAAGATCTCAGCCACCTTTCTGATATGACAACACGATGAAAAACCTGGCTGGTAAAAAACTTTGCTTTTAGAACATTTAAGGACAAACCAAACGAAGATGAATTCCACATAGACCGAGGTTAGGTCACCCACCAATAAAGAAGATGAATTAACCAAACAACTTTAATGATTCCCATCATTCTATGGACACTCTTATTGACTCCATGCTTCATATTGGATTTTTTTTAAACAAGAGACAAATTAATTCATTGAAGAAATGAACAAAGATTACAAAGGAAACAAAAGTACAATCAAAAAAGAAAAACAAACAACATAGGAAAAGACAACAAACAGAATAATAGTGAAACAAAATAGGAAAAAAAGAGGCCCAAGTTGATACGTGCATCCGAACAGCTTTAAGTCTAGAAAGCCAAGGCATGAATTCTTCTTGAAAAATTCTCTGGTTTCTCTCCCACCAAAGTTCGTTAAGTAAGCATTTCACAACATTAATCCATAAGACCCGAGATCTTTTTTTGAGCTTAGGCCCAATGATAAGTTGACAAATATTTTGCTTGATATCATTGGCAAAGATCCAAGACAAACCAAAAGAAGCCATAAGCCTATTCCAACAATTAGTGGAGTAGGAACAAGAGAAGAATATGTGAGGGCCGTCTTCAAGTGCTTGGAAGCAAAGGTGACAAACAGGAGCCTGAAGGGAAAAGGTAGACAGCTTTCTTTGAAGTACTTCAGCAAAATTTATCCTCCCATTCAAAAGAATCCAAATGAAGACATTAATCTTCTTTGGACTTTTGGATTTCCAAATGGCCTTATAGATGTCCTTGTCTAACCGAGAACTTGACCCTAAGAAAGCAGTGGCGGTTTTAACAGAGAAAGCACCAGAGTTCTCTAAAGGCCAAGTCAAAGCATCCGGATTTGAGTTAATCGTTTTGGATGAAAGCAAGCTGAGTAAATCAGTAAATAGATTGATTTCCTCATCTTTTAGGAGCCTCCTGAAATCAAGCTGCCATGACTGAGTTTCATATTGGATTATACTAGTGCTATCGTTTTTCCCCTTTTTGTAACTATGATCTAACTAGTTTATTCCATCATTAGCAAATTCTTTTGTAAACATCTAGATTTCTTTTTGTACTTCTTTTTTTTTTTTGAGAAATTTGTACTTCTTCCTATATCAATGAAAAGTATTGTTTCTCATTCAAAAAAAATGAAAAGAAAATCTCTAAATGGAGCTACAACAAACACCCCGTGCTCTAACACACAAAAAAATCTCCCATGAGTACATGAGAGCAACAAATAGACAATTGATGGATGAGCTCTTTTTTTTTTTGAAACGAGACACCAATCTTTCATTAATAAAATGAAAGAAAAAAGAGCACAGGAAACAATTATAAAAAGAAAAGGCAACATAGCAGAAAGCAAGACCAAAAGGGAAAAGCACCAAAACAGTAGTGCTAAAATGAAAAATCTTAGAAGAAGGCTTCCCAGTTGCAAGAAATTTGTTGAATGGAAAAACTTGATGAGCTCTTGATACGTGGAAAGACAAAAAAAAGTTTGAAAGCTTGATTCATCAGGTTCTTTCTTGATGAAGTGATTAGGGAGCTTAAAATTCTTCTTTGATACCAAAACAACCCTATGAATGCCTCTTAGAAGACAAAAAGCCCCAAGAATACGAATGTTTTCATGTTGCATGACAAAAAACATTCCCTAAGTTTGCTCTAAGCTTTGTGATTTACGTATGTAGTATAAAATATCTTTGAATGTCTAAATAATGACATTAATGAAGTTCGTAGAACCAATGAATGAAAAGAAGAACATAGGCTTAATGTGGGCACGTTGCATCACCTTCGCTAGAAAAGTACCAAATTCATCTAGCTTCTTTTTCAATGGTGTCACCTCCTGCAATTGAAAATAGATATAACATAATGAAATTAAGATAGTAAACCTCATGGATGAACATAGTTACGAGCTTAGTTGTAAGGTGGAGAAAAAGAAAGGTGCAGTGTCATTTCAGGAGGCTAGAGAAGACAAAAATATATATATAACTCTCAAGATAACGACATTTGATAATTTTTCTTCATTTCTAGTTTGCCATGAGTGATAATGTACATTATTTCTTTTTTTAGTTCAACAATAATTGGGGAGAGGGGATTCGAACCTATGATGGTCATGGACATACACTTTGACACTTATGCCGATTGAACTATTGCTTTTGTTGGCGACAATGTACATTATTTCTATTAGTAACTAAATGTCTAAATCAAATATGATCCAATTGGATTTATTTGACTCGAGGATCTAAATGAAAACAAGGTCGTGAGACATAGGAAATCTTCTAACTTCCTAATGGAAGAAATAAATAAAGTGGTGGATGCACTCAAGTTTCCAAATAAATGGCTAAGGCCCTGTTTGATAACTAATTTGTTTTTAGTTTTTAGTTTTTGAAATTTAAGCCTATAACAACTATCTTACCATATATTTTTTCTTACGTTGATATCTACATCTTACCTATATTTTTAGAAACCAAACCAAAATTTGGAAACAAAAATAAGTAGCTTCCAAAAGCTTGTTTTTGTTTTTAAAATTTGGTTGGCATTCACGTACTTTCTTAAGGAAAGATAACTAAATTGTAGGAAAGATGAAACATATTGTAGGAAATTTGAGTAAGAATAGGCTTAAATTTCAAAAACAAAAAACCAAATGGTTATCAAACAGGGCCTAAATTTTCATTAACTCAAAAGGAATACAACAGCCTTGATGCTGAAAACAACCCAAACCTAAGGCTACCTACTTAACCAAAAGGGTAAGAAGCTATTAACCAAAAGGTAAGAGCTTGTACAAGAAAACTTGAAGATCTTTTTTTAACTCCATTGTTTTTTTTATGGAATAACATTTTCTAGAGTAACAGGAATGCAACATATTTTAAAAATAAAAAGATAGAAAGAGAAAAACATACAACACAATGGACTTACATCATCCGTTTGCAATATAGAATCTCGTATATTACCCATGGCAGTATTAGCACCAACTCCTACCACAACAGCACGCGCCCTGCCAGCAACCACCACTGTGCCCTGATAGTGACAAAAGAATAGGGAACTTATGAAATCCTAGTAAAGAATGAAATTACTAATAGCAAAAAACATGAACAAAAACAGAGTTCAAACAATCATTGACCGTGTTGAAAATTTTAATGCAATGCTCACTAAAATTTCTTAATGCATCCAAACAATAGACTACTTGAAATAAAAAAATGGAAACAGTTTTAAATTATTCATGTTGTGGAGTTCTTTTCTTAAAAAATTCAAACATAGTAACTTCCCATCATAATCAAATTGAAGATTGAGATTACAAATAGTCTCAAGGAAATGTCAAGAGGATAATCACTTTTTGATCTCCAATTCTAGCAGAACTAGCCTCAACTTTTTGGCGTTGGAAAGGGTAGAAAGACATAGGTTGGTAACTTTCCCTTAGTTTCCCTCAATTTTCAAATTTGAACATTAATGAACTGAAAAACTTATTGGTTTAAAATTGTTGAGAAGAAGAAACTAACTTGAAAATTTGTCTAAAGAAGAAATATACTAGACGGGAAATGGAAGTAAGAGCTCTTTTAGAGATAATTGATGGATGAGCTCTTGAGATGAGGGAAGACGAAAGAGTTGGGAAGACTGAGTCAAGGTTATGAAGTGGTTAAGGAACTTAAAATTCTTTCCTAATACCAAGACAACCCTATAAATGCCTCTTAGAAGACAAAAAGGCTGAAGTATACGGCTGTTGTCATGTGGCAAGCATCGCAACAAACTACAAAGGACATTCCCTAATTTTGCACTAAGCTTCGTGATTTACGTATGAAAGCAAGAGAGGACATATCACATCTATCCTTTCATTGCACATACTGCAGGAAATATTGGAAGGTTGTGTTAGTTGCTCATGGGTGTTCAGCAAATATTCTAAAGACAATAGTATAGAATAGCTTTGTGGTTAGATTTAAAATAGAGCCAACAAGTTGGGGTTCTTTTTCTATAGGAAAAGAAAATATTTTCTTTCATAAAGTGAAAGTATTACATAGAAACTGGTCGAAGCAGAATTAAGTAGAGATGTCCACGAGGCGGGGCTGAGGAATAAAAAAATGGGTAGAGATCGAGAAATGGGGATGAGGAATACATTTCCCATCACCATCCCCGTTTTCTTTGCGGGGAACTTTTCCTACATGCTCACTCCCCTATTCCCTGCCGAAACGAGGATTCACCGCTCTATACGGGATAGATCCCCGTGAGGAAAATGAACATATGTAGCGATAAGAGTCAATCAAAGAGCACTCTGCATAGGATAAATTGGTAAGTACAAGCCTGATAGGGTGAGATACAAAGAAACAAGGGGATGGGTGAGATGGCCTTTATAGGTCGATGCCGACGAAGCCAATAAATGCCTTTATATTTTACTCGTAAATTGGAAAAATTATGCTCATTTGCGGAGTACCGATTCTATCAAATATGGCCAATGGAAGTAGAAGCGACCAAAAAAGAAAGAAATACTTAGGGTTGTGTTTTCGCGGGAAAGTTTCTTAGGGAGAGAAACTAGAGAGATTTAGCCAACACGTTGTGGATCAGTGCAAAGAAAGCAACTGGAAGACTTTGGTAGAAAAAAAATGGATAGAACAGAAACAATGCACTGAAATATGAAATATGAAATATCAAAGATCAAAGAAATACAAACATACCAAGTAATTGATAGGTACTTGAAACCTCCCTTTCTTGAGATCACTCTCTCAAGCCCAAAAACAAACCATTGAATAATTGCTACCTTCCCTTGACCAATCCTCTCTTATTTATAACCAAAATATCATCTTCTATTTTAAACAAGAAACAAACTTCACTTGACTTATACCCGGGGTAACCACGTCCGTTCATAGACCAGGCACTAGGAGACATCGAAGGAATGGAGACACAGGAGGTGTCTACAAATAAACGTCACATGTGAGTCTCGAACCTAGAACCTTGAAGGGAGCACACCTTCGAAGCCCCAAATTTCAACTACTGTGTCACCCCTTGGGGACTCCTCTCTTATTTATAACCAAAATATCTTCTTTTTTCTAAAACAAGAAACAAACTTTTCATGAACAGAATGAAAGGAAGTAAAAGCTTTGGTTACAAACAAACTCAAAAGTTTAAGTAAATAGGTTGGGGTAAATATTAATTATATCAACCGACACTTCCCTTCTCTTATGGGCTTGGAAATTTGAGAATGTCCATCAAAGTTAGAAAATAATATCAATTGGGGTTGAAATGACGTGACAAGGATTTGAACACATGACCTCCTACTCTAATACAAAATTAAATTTTGACAAATCATCAATCAACCCGAAAGCTTAAGCTAATGGATTGGAGTAAATTTAATTATATATATCGACCAATAATAACCAAATATTTTAACTAACTCCCAACTAACTGTCCATATACCCCCATAACAATCCCAAGTCCTCTCAAAGGCCAATCCTAGCAAAGAAACAAAAGGATTTTTTAAGGAAAAGGTGGATCTGACTTGATATCAGGCTTCTTCTCCATGGCGCTCTATACAAGTCTTAGCAATTTTCGTACTCATATAATTAATACTAGTTCGAATATTTTGTTTAGAGGGAATTCTTTTCAGGCTTTTTGTGTTAAATTTCGAATGTATTAATAAAGCGTGTTTTTTGTTTTAAGAAAAAAAATAGAGCATGTTTCAGAAAAATAGAGCCAGAAATAAAACACTGTCAATCTCAATGATTTTGCCTACTTTCAAATTTAAACAATAGAGTTCTTACAGAAAAAAGAATATTTGTCTTATCTTGATATACAGCTTTTACTGCCCTTGTGGACTCAAGCTCTTTTTCAACAGAGGAGCTCTCACCTGTCATCATCAACAAACACATACAATACAACAAACAATAAGGCTGCGAAGAGGATGTACTAGTGCAAAGGAAAGTGTAAGTTTCTCCTCTAAAATAGACCATTACGCAAGAAAATATCCATGATTATTAGAAACAAAATATATAAAATAAAACAAAGATTGAAACAAGAAACAATCTTTTCATTAAGAATATGAAAAGAGGCTCGAGCTCTTGATACAAGAAACTTAAAATAAAACAATAAAGAAACATACAAGATGAGAGGAAGAAAAAACAAAACAATCTATTTCTTCTTATCTTTGGTTATATATATGGACGTTTCTTCTTTCTTTTCCAATGGGTTTAGTTTCTTATTTTTTCCTTTCCATTTTTGTACCGAAACGAATCGTTGCAATTTGCTGCATTTCCTACGGTTCACTTTTTAACAGTGTTTTCAAAGCGCAAAGCGCAACACAAGGCGATACTCTCCTTGATCGCCTCAAAGCGAGAGGCGATAAACAGGCGAGGCCCGAGTGAAGAGAGGCGCAACAAATAAATGCATAACCAGTGTTTTTAAAGGCTCGGGGCGCACAAAGGCGCCAAAGCAATCTGGAGCCCGGGGCGCAAGGCGCAAGAAAGGCGCGAGCCTTATTTTAAAGGCGCACCATGTATAAAA
>JBBMEF010000014.1:9221834-9241227 GCA_037832685.1 Sicyos baderoa | reverse complement strand
TAGATTTGCTAATTAATCTAAATTTGGACACATTTGCAATTACTTTTCTAAATTAGCCTACTCTTGCACTTTTCCCTTGTTTTTATTTTATTTATTTTGTATGAGATAAAACCCTAGTTTACTTTTCTCACTTCCCCTGTTCTCACGGCCGCTCACTCCTATCTTCTTCATCGTTTTTCTAGCTTAAGTTCTTATTTTAGAAACACATCTCCGGCGCCGACGACCTTGCACGAGTAAGAAAACATTTCTTTCTTCTTTTTTTTTCATTTTTGAAACGCAACGTTCCGATTCATGAAGGAATCATCAGATTCCACTCTTGAATCGTGCAATTTGGAAGATTTACGATTCAAACATCATTTTGAATCGTTTTCCTCTCAATTCGTTTCTACCTGTACTTTGAACGCGAAACAGACGTCTTTGAGAACCATGCTTCTACCTCCATCGCTCCTTCTAATGTTTCCAGTATCGATAGAGTTATAGACTTTCAGTAAACATTATTTTTATGTTTTTTTAATTTCTTTCTACAGATTGAGAACGGCATTGTAGCTTGATGGCCAAGAGATTCTAACTATTATTTAGTTTGATATTTTTGGCCTCGAGATCGAATCCTATTAGGTATACTCAAAAAAGGAAAAAATAAATGAAGATTGATGAGTAGTAAACTATAAATCTAAAGCTATAACTGCCACCACCATGGCCAATAAGCGGTGTTTACAAGTACTAACCCGCCATGCCGTCGCCGTTCTTTTCACGAAGCCGCGTACCCACTCGCTGAAGCTTACAACTTCCTTCCTCTCCCAGAATTTCCATATCCATGCCTCTATGTCAACCTATCCTTTTACTAAAGCTCATCCTCCTTTGTGTCCCTGCTGTTCACATTCTCGATATCTTTCATCCGATAGTCGTAATGGCAATGAAGAAGATTGTGATGACGATGAGGATGAGAACGAAGACGACGACGAAGATGCTTATGATAGTAGTGAGGATGATGCTATTTCAGTGTCAAGTAGGAGTATGAAAAAGGAGTACACAAAGGAGGAGATGGAGGCAGAAGCGACTGCTATTGGATATAAAGTTGTAGGGCCACTTGATCAATCCGACCGGGTTAACAAGCCTTTTGAGCCTGTTTTTGCTGTTGTTCAGGTTCAAACTTGTGGTGTGGCTTATAGAGTCTTTTTGAATTAGTTGTTGTACACTAATCATTTATGCTCTCTTTTCTTGTGGCTGTTTTTGTAGATTGGCTCACACCAATTCAAAGTTAGCAACCGAGATAGTATTTTTACTGAGAGATTAAAATTCTGCGATGTGAATGACAAGGTTTGGTTTGTAACTCGATTTATCATTTTCTAATATACATCCTAGTTTTTGGCCATGTTTCTAGACGGTCTCTTGCTTTTGTTTATTAATATGTGAGCCCACCAACTTCAAGCAGACTAGTGATAGTGCCTCTTTAAATGATGTTAAACAATTGAAACCAGTTTTTGGAGCCCAGAATTCGTTAGATTTAAGATTGTACTCGTTTTTATGTTGCTATGCTATAGTTTCCTGGTCATAATTAGCCAAGCTTAAGTCTGGTAATTCTATGTTGTGTAGTTGATTGGAACAAAGATTTGACTTATTATTTTGATGGGCGGAAACCTGTTTTTGGGACATCGTGACAAAATTTAGAAGAGTTTCAAAACGACAATTGTTTTTCATACATGAGAAGTGTTATAAAAAAAACATACACGAGAAGTTGCAGTTTTCAGCTGGGCATAGATAAGGTTAAATTAAGTGGTCATGTATTTTATTTAATAAGAGCGATAGCTTTAATCTAATTGTAGAACGAGGGTATGAATTTGAACTTTAAGGAGTTTTTATTCATTTTCTTATTGTTACCCATAAGATTCTTCATAAGAGGATCTTTTCTGCAATTTCTATTGGTCTTTTTCCTAGTTAGACTTCAACGCTATTCTATAGATTTTCTCCTTTTTTGTATTTCATCTTGAGCAAGCTTTAATGAATATTCTGTTATGGATTTGTCTTTTGCAGTTGATATTGAATAGGGTTCTATTGGTTGGCTCAAGTAGCCAAACGATTATAGGTAGGCCAACAGTACCAAGTGCAGTTGTTCATGCAGTTGTTGAGGAACATGTAAGAGTGACAGCTAAACTTACTTGCCTTTTGTTGTTACTTCAATATTTTATGAAGAAATTCTTGCTGTTTTGTTCTTACTGATGTTAATTATTGCCTAGTGATTTTCGTTGCCATTGCAATGCATCATTGAAAGACTAGTTCCTAGTTCTCTACGCGCTTTAGATAATATATTCCTTGTCTTAGACGCATTGAACCTATTTATTTAATTTTGACAGGAAACGTAAATTTTTCAGTTTTCATTGGTACCCATTTACATTTTTCAGTTTTCATTGGTACCCATTTACATTTTTATACCTTCAATGTAATGTTCATCATGTTAGAAGAATATAATAAAATATGGGGACATTATAGTGTTGAGAAGATGTCTAAAAAGCATGTTCTTCAACCATCATGGGGTAGCACAATTGGTCATGGAGGGCTTTAGGGTGCATAAGGTGATAGGTTCAAATCTCATGGTGGCCACCTACCTAGGAATTAATTTCAAATTAATACCTATGGGTTTCCTTGGCATCCAAATGTTGTAGGGTCAGGCGGTATGCCTCGTGACATTAGTCGAGGTGCGCTTGTGCACACAAGCTGGCCCGGACAATCACGGACATCAAAAAAAAAAAAAAAAAAGCATGTTCTTCTAGCAATTGTTACTTGAAAGGATAATGGAATGCAGTGGGTTTGATAAATGAATTGAAACTAAGTTTTCTGCCTTTCTTTCCCACTTGGGACAAACTTTATTCCAAATCTCCTCCACATCTTTTTGGAAGTTCCATTCTCTAACTTGTTTTCCAATTTGCAAGACCTGATTGCTTTTTCCTCGTTTTCACTTTTCAAAAGGCATTAGATGCAAAAGTGATCATCTTCAAGAAGAAAAGGCGAAAGAATTACCGCAGAACCAACGGACATCGCCAGGTATATATCCGATCCAGACTATCCAGAAAGATTAAAAGAAGTTTCTTATTCAAGTTATCTGATGATCTTTTCTGGCTACTCTTGTATCGTAGGAACTAACGAAGTTGAGGATCATCGATATCCAAGGTATTGACAAGCCAAAAAACATTGGAAAGCCTTCAAAAACAGCTGATAAGAAGGAAGAAAAAGTTGCAGTAGCTGCTTAGTACAAGGTGGGTGTAACTTTTATGGTGCTATCTGATGCAACATTGATTCTAATTCCTTGGAAGTGTCTTTTTGTCCAACTAGGCATGTTTTGTAGGGAGACCCACTGTACTCAAATTCTAATTCCTTTTCTTCCTTGGCGTTTTTGATTTAAATAATTTTAAACTTGATCATACACATTGTTGAGAACAGTTTGAAGTTGCATCTAGTAGGATTTATACCATGACTATTTATGGTAGATCTTTGAGTTTCTTGTACTGATATTTGGTATGTTCATATTTTTTGGGATCTTGCAGGATCACACATTCAATGCATTTATGAATTCAATTTATTTTATGTCAAATCTCTTAGATTTCTTCTTCATCATCAAGTTCTTGCAATTTTTTTCTAGATCAAAAGTTTTTGTTCTCAATTAAATAGCGTTCGAGATAATTCTGTTGCGCCGTGAAGAGCAGCGAGGCATAGCGAAGGCTGAGATATCTCATGTTTGTCCACGTTATTGTTTTCAATAAGGCAAATGCATATGTTTCTTCTCAACCCTTAATCGAATTGTAGGTCTTTAATAATTGTGTGAATTCTTGGCTTTTCATGCACTCTATTGTCTGATCTAAGTTTGTACACCATTTTGAATTGGATCTTGACTTCTGAAGCAAATGTAATTGTGGATCATATCCAACTTTTAATGAGTGTTGGATTCTGTTATGAATAGTTGTGAATTGAAACTAAGTTATGAATTACTCTATTACGTGTTTGTTTGTTTAAGTTGGGCTGAATCTCAAAAAGTTTTGTAAGTAAGATAATGGAAAAACGAAAGTACGAGTTGTGAATATTTTTTACTCGGTTTTATGTGAATCTTCACTATTGAAATCAAGAGCACGACCCTCTCCAAACTAATTTCACAGTTTTCTCTCCTACAAAAACTTCAAATCCATTATCGACAAACAAACTGGAACTTAAAAGCTTGTGAATAGTACTCTAATGGAGGAGCTGCCTGGGCAGTTGAACAAGAAATAGAAGAAAAAAAATGGAAAAGCAAGAAGATAAGAATCCACAAAATAAGTGGTTTTGACTGTGTAAAACTAGATCATTTCCAAAGAAGCCATTGAATCCTAGCAGAAAATGATAATGTTAAGCAATGTTGAATTTGGTTCATCAAAGTGCAAGCATTTTCAATTGTTCTTCGTTTGATTATGGCGTTTTTTGTTTTTTTTTTTTTTCTTCTTTTTGATTGACCTCTTTTGGTTTCTTTTTTTATTTGTTTATTTCAATTTTCATTCAAAACAAAAGTTATATTAATAATAAAATAACCACATCATCAATCATTTAAATTTAAAATAAATCTAGTCATTATCCTAATCAACATTTCGTTAACTCACTAACGGTTCCGTTATGTTATGGACTAAAATGGAGTATTATTGAAATGTGAGGGATGAAAATGCTTGATTTTGAAACCTAAGAACTAAATTGAAACTTCACTCCAAACCTAAGGACTAAAAATGTAGTTTTCTCTTTTAAAATTAAGTCATCATCCTAGTTAATATTCCGTTAAATTACTAACGGTTCCATTATCTAAAGGACTAAAATTGAGAATTATTGAAATGTCAAGGATTAAAATGTTGGTTTTTGAAACATAAGTACCAAAGTAAAATTTCAGCCAAATGGTAGGGACCAAAAAAGTAGTTTTCCCTAATATGTATTCTCAAAAAAGAAAAAAGCCTAACAAGTATACATGAAAATGAAATTGGGTTATAAAAAACTTTTAATTTCATTCAATAGAACACCTTAGGGTGTTTGTTTTGCCATATTTAAGGAGGATTTAGATTTAAGATTTATCGACTCTTCCTTATAAACTTACTTTCAACAAATTTTTGTAACCCCTCATTTTTACTATTAAAAATACTTCATCATTTCTAATCATTAATAGATTACTAATCAATCATTTCTTTCTAATCATTCAAAAATAACTCATTTTTAATCATTTTTTATTTACCACTCAAAATAATTACTGATTTTAACTCTACATTCAAATATGTTTTTTACTTTAACTCCTCTACAAAAATACAACATACAAATGAGCTTTTGGTTACAACTCTCAATTTTTAACTACTCTCAAACTAACTCCTCATCAAAACCTTATCCAAACACCTTTTAAGGTCCTAATTGAAAGTTTCTAGATGAGATTTTTTATGACTAATTAGTTTGAGGAATTATTCTAAGTTGTTAGAAAATTGAAATTCTTGTAATAATTTTTGTGTGGATATAGAATTTTATAGAGGAGTTGCAACAAAATTTTTGTTCGGATACAATTTTTTTTGTAGAAAATTTAGAGATAATAGTTTGTTTGGATGTGAATTTTAAATGAGAAGCTATTTAAGTAATTAAAAATGAGTGATAAGTTATTTTATATAGTTAAAAATGAATAATTAAAAATAATAAGTTACAATAACTCTTTGACGTAATTTATTTTAGAAATAATTAATAAATGATCAATATAAGTCGCCTTTAAAATCGACAAACACCACGAATGATGCAGGTGCCACTATAAAGTTCACCCAATCCACGAATCACCACGCCCAGCTCCAGCTCCAGCTCCAACTCCAACTCCAACTCCATCCGATCAGGATAGCATGATGCGTCAACATCCAGTTTCAAACTTGGATCAAACCTCATGGCCAATTTATAAGTCCTTTTGCCAAAACTGTTTTGTACGTTTACCATGGATGAAAATCTGAGTATTATTAATTTTTAGTATGGGGTTTGAAATCTTTACACAAAAGAGGAACTGGGATGAAAACTCATCAACTTTTTATATTACATTTCAACAGATTGTTTGGACTGATTCTCAACCGGCTCTGCTTAGTATGCTTTTGTCCGTTTCCCATCACTAAATGCCATTTGTTCTTAGTTTTCATCCGACCTCTACCTGGCAAATACTATTATTTCTTGTCCTATTATGTTGCCTAATTGCATCGTTCTTCCCGTTTGATTCTTCTATATTTCTTGGCCATTATCGAGCCTGTAACAAGGAGCAGCAACAATGGCGCCAAGGGAGGAGGAGGACTCGAGGATGCACAAGCTCCAATCAGCATGTTCCGATTTGAAACTTCTCCTTCAAGCATCCGCGGATTTCACCGAAAGCCTGGACAGGATGGAGAAGAGCCTTGATTCCATCGACGAATCGCTTGCCACAGCCTCCAGAACCATAATACCTCTTCAGTCTTTGGCCATGACAACAAAAGCTCTCGAAACCAGAATCAATCGAGCTGCTTCGCCTGCTCTTGTTCTTCTTGAATCTTTTAAGCGATCCGAGTTTCTCCAACGCAAGATTCTCGCAATCTTTGCTAGTTTGTCGGAGGAAAAATCGCCAAACGAGCGCCTGAAGAAGATCATCAAACTAGTCAACTGTGTGGATAGGCTCAATGCATCCATAAGCTTGATTAGCGAAGAGGGCGAATCGGTGATCCAGAAACTTCAAGAGGTGGTAGAGTTCTTGAGCAGGACGAAGGCTGCTGATCCACAGCGGACTCACAGACTGAAAGAGACAATGATCACCCTCAAAGCTCTGTATGAAACAGAAATTGATGATATGAAGTTTGAAGGATTGCTTGACGATTCTCTCCTGAGTCTACAAGATGAATTTGAAAACATATTAAAGAATCTCAAACATCAAAGACAACACAAATTTCAAGATTTGGAAGGAGAAATAGAAGGGGAAGCAGTGGGGTCTGAGATGGGAAGCGAGTTGGAGATCGAAGCAGCTAAACGAATTTCTGAAACTCTTGCTGCCAATGATTGTTTGGATATCTGCATCAATATTTACGTCAAGGTAAGTGCAATAATTTAGTTATTTAAACGAAAACTGAAGAAAAAATGCATAGCAAATTCTTTAACCATCGTTCCTAAATCAGGTTAGATACAGGAGGGCGGCTTCAGCATTGATGCGGCTCAATCCAGTCTATCTCAAAACATACACTCCAGAAGAAATTGACAAAATGGAGTGGGAAAAATTGGAGACAGCAATTTCTCTATGGATCGAACACTTCAAGGTCGCAGCGACGAGCGTGTTGGTTTCCGAGAAGAAACTCTGTAACCAGGTTCTAGGCTCAATCATGGACGGATTAATGTGGCCTGAATGCTTCGTGAAGATCGCTGACAAAATCATGGCCGTCTTCCTCCGGTTCGGTGAAGGCGTCGCTAGAAGCACCAAGGAACCACAGAAGCTGTTCAAGCTCTTAGACATGTTCGACTCCATGGAAAAGCTCAACTCTCAATTCTTCGACGCATTCGACGGCGAAGCCGGCACCGAGATCCGCACACGATACCGAGAGCTGGAGAAGCTACTGGTGCACGCATCCAGCAAAGTGTTTTGGGACTTCGGCCTCCAAATCGAAGGAAATTCGGACGGATTTCCTCCTCCAAGAGACGGATCCGTTCCGAAACTAGTCCGATACGCGATCAACTACCTGAAATACCTAGCAAGCGACAACTACAGCTCCGCCATGGCGAAAGTCCTCGAAATACAAAAATCATGGAAAATCGGATTCCTCTCGAAATCCGAAGCCGACGAGAATCTACTAAAAGACGCGTTCACAAACGTAATGGAAGCGCTACAAAGAAACGTGGAATCGAAGAAATCGCGGTACAGAGACAAGATCCTACCGCAAATCTTCTCGATGAACACATACTGGTACATGTACATGCGAATCCGAAACACGGAGCTAGGAAGAATCATCGGAGAACAATACATGCGCAAGAATTACAAAGCAGTAGCCGAAGAATCGGCGTATACGTACCAGATGATGTGCTGGGAGCCGCTGCTGGCGGTGATGGACATGGACGACGTGCGATCGGCGAGCAAGGAGACCGTGGAGGACATCGCCAAAGCGAAAATGGAAGCGTTCGTGAAAGCTCTGCGAGAATTTTCACAGAAACACAGAGCGGCGTATTGCATTCCGGATTTGGATCTTCGAGAGCAGTTGAAAGAGGCGACTCTGAAGATGATCCTGCCGGCGTACACCGAGTTTTTCAATTTGCACTCGGCTCTGTTGCCCGGGATCGGCAAGTATTATGTGGGCCTCGAGACGATCCATGACTTTGTGGGCCGGGCCTTTCAGTTTGAACCCGAAAATGGTTCTGGGCCTGGGCCTGGGCCGGGTGCCAAGTTTAAGAGACGGGGCTCCATGAACCGGATGGCTGACGCGGCGTCCAGTGGACCAATCGCGGCCGTTAGATCGGAATGACCACGTAAAGGATTCCATGTTTGCAAGGAATTTAGTGGGAATTTGGAAATATTCTTTGGGTTTGTAAGGATTTTTCCAAAAGGATGAAAATGAATGTGAAATTTATTATAGGTGTCAACGTTTAATAAAGGTATTCTAATTTTAGCTACGTATATACAAATTTATAAAATAAAATCATTTATATTTTTATTATATATTTAATTAAAGTTGGTCGAATTTTATTAACTTCAATCTCTAGATTTCAATTAAAATTTCAGATGGATTCAATAAATTTGAACCAAAAAAATTATATTAGAAATATCTTTATTAATGTACTTGATCATGACCAGAATAGTTTAAATATCATTGAACATTAACGAATAGAAAATTAAAAAAATAAGAATAATATATTTGACAGACAAAATTTCCACCATAAACAAAAGTAATGAATAATTAAATTTGTATAAAAATATTAAGATAAACACAACTGACTCTAATGTTATTCTTAACAAACTTTTACGGATGATTTCACTCATTATTTTATACATTATACACATTAATTACTATCAATAGACTAATTAAAGTCTATGATGTATAATTGTTGGAGATACTTACCTTGTATCGATTGTCACACATTAGAAATGTAAAATTTTTACCATACATTTATTAGAGGTGTGAATTACTTTTCTCATTATTAATTGATTTTGAGGTGCTCAAGTTATATTTTAAATAAACTTTAATCAGTGTTTTGTATATCATAAGTTTTAACTTGGACTTAATTTTTGTTGTTGTTGATATTTTAAGGATTTTCATTGAGAGCAAATTTAAAGATGTGTTTTACATAAACTTCATATTGCATATTTTTATCATTTAGCCTTAACTATATTAAAACAAATAATATCGAGTGTTAGTGATATAGTTGATTATCTTATTGAATGTTAATCTATTTCAATTTAACAATGAAAAGAGGAACAAAGACTCACCTCCAAGGAAGCTCGCGCCAAAGCTGCTCAAGCCGCTCACAGAAGGTCTTTTTTTTTCCCCCCACCTTTAACTTTCTTTTTAATTTTTTCAATTGGAACATTTTTTTTTTTTTTTTTTTTTTTTTTTTTTTTTTAATTATTATTGTTAGGGCTTTCCTTGCTCGCTATGTTTTTTATATCAATGTTAATTGTTCTGGTTTGGGGAATGTTTTTTTGTGTCTTTTGTATCCAACAATGTATTTGTGCAGGAAACCTAATCATATATATGACAGCTTGTTTGATTAAGGTTATATATATATATATATATATATATATATATGTATTTGTTTTTAAACAATTAAGGTTATATTTTTAGTTTCTTGTTTTGTACAAACTGATTGATTAGGAGGTGTTTGGATGAGTAGTTGCATCAAAAATTATTAGAATGAGTGGATATTTTGAGCAATTAGAAATTATGTTTGCAATCATAGGTGTGGATTTTTGTAGATGAGTTGCAACCAATAATTCATTTAAATGTAGATTTTAGGAAGGGATTGCAGAAATTAGTGATGGTTAGAAATGAGTAGTTTTAAAATGAGGAGATATTTTGAGTGGTTGGAATAACTTATTTGGTTATGGATTTTCGTAGAGGAGTTGATTATGAGAATATCATATTATATATATATATATATAGACGGAGAGAGAAATCCAATTTTAGCGCCGTGTTAGAATTTAGATAGTGGAAGGAACCACTACAACAGAAAGTGTCTACGGCGACGGTTTAAAACGCAGTGTGTGTGTTAACAAGCTTAATTTATTTATTCTTTTCAAGTACAATCATGATGAACCTTAGTCTAAGTATTATTTAAGGTTTATGGACCCAACTTTTTTTTCCTGCAAATTTCGAAGTGCCTTAGCTTAAAGAAAAAAGAGGAAGAGTTCCCGTGGCACAAATGTTGAAAACTTGGGCTTTGAAGGTATTCTCCTTTCAAACTCTTAGGATCGAGACTTTCCTGTGTCATTACTCCTTTAATGTTCCGGTGCCTGGCCTAGGAACAGGCGTGGTTACCCTTGTTTTAAAAAAAAAAAAAAAAAAAAAAAGCAAGAAAAAGAAGCCATGAATAGGTTTAATTTGAGATGACTGAATTGCTACCATCAATGTTTTCCTTAAATTTTCACTTTGGTATACACCACCAAGGATGTTACTGCTAACTGCATACTTAAAACTGAATTATTGAAGTACTTCCAGTGGGTGCTTTTGATGATGTGTTGAGCAGTCTGTCCTGAATTAAAATGAAATTTCTAATTAGGAACTATGATGGGATGAATCGCCCATGTGTGTTTTTATAATGAAAAATGATATAAATATTTGCAGGCAAGAAGATTTTGAAAAATCTGCTGCAGGAAGAGTTTAATCAGCTCTTCTGCATGTTGTGTTTATTACTGATGGATTATTAAAGCTTTGGGTACTATATATTTGCAGGCAAGAAGATCTTTAAAAGGTTATTGAGTGACGAAGAAGAAAAAAAGCTCCATTGAAATAGGGAAGATGAACTTCATTGTAGAGAAAATGTATGGAGACTACATTGTGTCACACAATGTGTGGAGACTAAATTGTACAGATATAATACATATATATATATATATATATATATCGAACATAGTTATAAGGTTTTAATTTTTAAAAATTGTACATACTTGATGATTAATTCTCTACTAAGATTTTCATCTCTTTAAGCATGGAAGTCTTAACCAAATTATAAAAACAAGTTTTGAAAACTATTTTCTTTTCAAAAGTTGATTTGCTTTTTGAAAATATAGGTAAGTACTGGTTTATGAAAATAAAGGTAAAAATTAGATCATAAAATAAGGAAAATCATGATCGATAGTAGTATGCTTATAGGCTTAATTTTTAGAAAAATAAATAAGGTAAATTTAAGAAACTATAGGCCTCGTTTGTTTGAGTATCCTTTTCTAGGAATGAATAAAGTTCATGATATTCTTAAAGATATTTCAAACTTATTTTCATGATTTTTAATAAATTTCACTTGATATTTTCAACTAGATTGTTTTTAATCAATTTAATTTGATTGAAGCTATCCGTTTGTGGGATTAATTGAACACTTTTGTAATCCCCCACCGTCACAAATGGGTCGGTGGCGCGATTGACTATCTGGTTTTGTGGTAATCTATTTCCATGATTAAAGGGAGGAACCGAGTTGATGCTGAATACGAAGAAAAATACTACAAAAAATCACTTGGTTTGGAAGTACTATTTACAGGCTCAGTTGAATATGCTGGTGACACAACCAATGCAATAATTGAGCTTCCATATCTGCTCTAATTACCCAAAAAATTTCTGAAAAAATATTGTTCTACACAAAACTCTGAGGAGGAGCAGAAAGTTGGAGTTCGTGAGCAGCTTGAAAAAAATCGGCAGCTTGTAGCAACAAACCTTCCATTTTGGAGAGCACTCCAAGGTCAAACCATGCTTCATGGCTTGTAGGATCCAATCTTACAGCATTCATCAACAAGCTGCGCGCGATCGGAAGTGATTGGTTACCGCATTTCATCAATACTCCTGCTGTTGAGACGATACTCGGAACATAATCGGGTTCGATCGATAGAGAAACTGAGAATGAAACAAGGGCTTCTTTGAGTAATGATCGAGCTTCAAAATACTTGCCTGCAATGATGGATATTTGCCTTAGCTGTCTTTTAAACCATTTCATTACAGAAAGAAGATACATTTAAAGCTGATTCAAAAAATACTAATTAGTTCTACCTGTTGTATGCCAACCTCTGGGGCAATGAACATCTAATGACTTGGCTTTGTTCAAACAAATCTCTGCATCCCCCCAAGAAGCAAGTTTTGAATATATGGCAGCCAAGTCCTGCCAGGCTGCTCGTTCCAAGTTACGCTCCGCTGCTGCCTGCGAAAGAGCAAAGGATTTCAGAAGCTGTTGATCTCTTCCTGAAGTGGTAAAAGGTCAAAGATCGAATGTCAACGGAAAGACCTCTAGTTCCAAGTCTTTAGATTGGTCAAAGTTCTTAGCCTGGAGCTGAAGTTCTTCTCGTGCTTGAATTAAAGCTAGCAGGATTCTGTAGGTTTCTATTGCTTGCTTTGGTTGTTCTTGAGTAATTTTGAGTACGGCTTTCAATCGAAGAAAATTCAGTTGATCCATCCTCTCCGCTTCGTCCATAGCAAAGTCGACTATGATTTCAGCATCCTTGAGTCGCCTCTCGGCTGAAAGTATGAGGGTCAAAAGCTTCCAACCTCTTTCGGAACTATCAGCCACCATATTCGAATATGTCATTGCGCTGTAGAAAGCAACATCAAGGTTTCTTTGTACAGCATTCTCCAAGCTAGCATTGAACATTACTTCTGGATCATGTGCCCCACTGAGAGAAGAAACATGTAAGGAGTTTAATGCTTCTTTTTGGAAAAGAGTTCTTTCAGAGTCTGATACAGAAGCTCTAGCTGCATTCCCATAACAAACACCTAAATATTTGTGGGCTTCAGACTTGAAATGTCTACTTTGTTCACTGTCCATGTCGATCATTCCACGAGCAAATTTAATGCCGTCACGTGCATATTTCGTATCCTCCGAACATAATTTTGCAAGCAACAAAAAGGAATGGAAATGAGGCTTGTGCTTTACTTCCGAGGAACCGCAAACTTTTGTTAGAAGGTTCAAAGCTGTTTCACTTTGTCCTGCAGCATTGTAACAAAGAGCAAGAAAGTACCACCTTTCCGCTCGACTAAAAATTCCAGGAAGGGTCTGCTCCACATGCTCGGCGAGTAATTCAAATTGCCTTGTAATAGAGAGTGCATAAGTCAGATGATTCATAATCTCCGGATCCCAGTTTATTTCCTGCATCACCACTTTCCTCATGAGTATTAGCAACAAAAGGATCGCTTCCTCCACATTGTTTTTAGGTGTTATCGGACCGAAAATATGAAACTTAAGGGGAAGGCTTGCTTCAACACCTCCATAGAGTAATGTGACAGACAATTGTTTCTGTATGGCAGCCAACTTGTTCGAATCTAAATTCCATGGTTTAACAAGGATGCGACGATAGGCGTTTATAGCCTCATCGAGATACCCTCCCTTAATCCACAAAGTTGGTAGTAATTCCAAAGCTTTGTGAAACATTTCCTCAATTTTGCAGCCTTCACCAATGTGCTCGGGCATTCCATTAGGCAGAGCTGATTCCACTGTATCAAGAATTATTCTGCACTCTTTTGCAGACTCTGATGAACAAGAAAGAATTGTGATCAATAACACTGCCAAACTAACAAACAATTTATATTGCACTGTTTATCATTCAGAAAAAGTTGTTTCAGAATGTTGGCTTCCAAAATATCATGTAAAACTGTAGTAAGAAAAATGAACAAGAACAGTTTTACCTATATATCTGCCAAGTTCTTCCAGTGATTTTGCCTTGAGTAATATTGCTTCAAGCAATAGACTAATAGAATGCATGGACATTAAACCACTATGAGGCTTTTCCTCCCTTGTCTTTTCAGCAATGGCTTTAATCATTCTTGGAGCTAAGGATCTAATGTCTATACCTTGTAATACCTGTAGGGCAGCATCAAAATTTCCTCTTTGATACTCAAGCCTCCCCAGCAAAGCTCTGGCTTCCTAATTACAAAGCGGGTCGAATCGCATCTCGTAAGATAATGATATATGCAAGAAAATCAGGTTATTTTGTAAAGAAAAATGCAGCCACCTCATAGTTCAATGAAAGGGCTTCTCTTAAAGTGGATTCAACTTCATCCACTTGAGAATCTTCAAATTTGAAATCCCAGTCTCCAGTTCTTGAGGAAAGGCAACTGGCCGAGAAATCCCTCGTAGCAAGAGACTCTGGAGACTGTGGTGGCTCTTCAAACTTGAATTGCTCTCCCGAACAAGCGCACAACATCTTTACAGAATGTGTTGAGAAAGAACTAATGCTATAGATTTCTGCTTGAAAATGGAGTTACACAATACTATGTATGAGTGCTTCCAGTAATTGACTCAGAAAAACAAATGTTTAGCAAGATGGGTACGGTTGTGGGGTGTTATTTTTTTTTAAAGAAGGATAACCACACCGGCCCCTAGGCTAGGCACCGGGAGACATCCATGTCACAGGTGAGTGTCGGACCTTAAACCTTGAAGGGTGTTATTAGAACTCTTCTATCTAGGATTCCATTTTCTAGTAAAGTAAACTGGAAAAAAAGGAGCTTCTTTTTGCTTTTACCTTATAGCAATGAAATAGTGGGAAGACAATGGAGAAATAGAAGCTGAGTAATACAAAATTAGGGGCAAATAGTAATGTATGATTAATGACAGAGAAGAACAAGACAAATAATGCAGGAAGCAAGAAAGAAGATGAAACAAAAAACAAAATACAAAAACTCAAGATCTCTAAACCTGAGTTTGAAATGGGAACACACCAAGCTATTGATCCTTCTTCATTGAAGCACATATCCAGAGCAAACCCATGTGATGATTTTCCTATTCTTCTGTTACCTTGACATTGGCTTTTCCTATTTTTCTCTTTTTTTGTGTATGATGACATTATTAGTGCAGAAAGGTCCTTTGTCTATGTTGGATTGGACTTTGGACCTATAGGGGCAGAGTTGCAGAAGCCTATGGATTCTCTCTCCTTTTGGTTTGAGGTTTGATGGGTTAGATTTTTCTTTATTCTTTTGATTCAAAGTTTGTGGCTTTATGATTTATTAAAGTAACCTTGTAGCAAAGACATAAAAAGAACTTGAACTTTAGTTTGATTTGGGGAAAATACAATCCCCCAACATCTAAACCCATTATTGATATTTATCATAAAAAAATGGTTTGGCGACATTTCGAAAACAAACGAAGTTCATAATGAATATTGAATGGGCACCATACAAAAAACCAGGCGGGTGTCTGAGATTTGAAGTTGTCGCTTTGCGCCCATTCTGCAAAACCAGCTTTTGGACCATCATACCCAAACATCAATTATAATACCTAAATTCACTAAGCTTAAACTACTTGTCAAACACCAATTAAATAGCAAAATTTACTTTTAAAAACTTAGGTGGACTTTATATTTTAAGTCATTTTGATTAGAGAAATATTTCTCTCAACGAGTAGAATGACTCTACCTAGTGTTCATGTGGCATCATTTAGAGTTACAAATTTTTTTACCTTGTCTTTTATATTGATTTTTTCTTTAAAATGACAAAATTTTTATGGCTCTAAGTGATGTCACACTAATAATAAGGAATTACCTTACTTATTCATGTGTATAACTATTTCTAAATTGTGACCTAAAAATTTGGTTGCTCACACAACAACAACACCAAGGTCTTAATATTTTGTCATTTGTAGGCAATCCGTTGTCAATAATATAGATATTACGGTTGATATCTTAAAACTATTTTTTGAAATCAACAATGTTTGGCATTGAAAAATCTACTACCATTGTGGTATGATTTGGAGCTGGCCCAAAAACCATAGGGAAATCTGCGCTATAAATCAGAGGGCCATGGCAGAGGAAGGTGATTTCAATTGCCAAGCCCCGCTGATAGTTCACGTGGTGGAGCATTGGTTTCATAGGCAAACACTTTTTTTTTTTTTTTTTTTTTTTTTTTTTTTTTTTTTTTTTTTTTGACTGTCAAGGCCAGCTTTCGCGCACCTCGACTATTGTCACGGGACATACCGTCTGACCCTACAAGATTTAGATGCTAAGGAAACTCATAGGTATTAATTTGAAATTAATTCCTAATTAAGTAGGTGGCTACCATGGAGTTTGAACCCATCACCTTATGCACCCCAAAGCTCTCTTTGACTAATTGAATTTTATAGGCAAACACTTCACTTTGACTATATTCTAAGGAACAATTGTCACAAAAGTAGATGGGTAAGATTTCACTTCTAATTATTAAGTCGCTCCATTTTTAGTATTCTTTGTTTTTTTGCCTTTTGTTTTCGATTCGGACATAACATGGCCTTATATTTTTAGGAGTGATTGGATTGGATTTTGGAGTTTGAGAGAGGAGAGGAGATAAAGAGGAAGAGAAAGTTGAGTGGTTTAGAAAGATGAAATATTTGTTTGAGGATTGGTGTTATAAGAGGAGAGGAGAGATCGCGGTTGAGTGGATGAGATGTGGCTACTGTAACGACCCGAAATTTCAGAATGTCGTTTCAGGTTGGTTTGACCGTTATTTCCGTTAAATGGTCCTTGGATGGAGTTTGAATATCGTGGAATTAATTATTTGAGTATTGTTCTTGGCATAATTCGATTCTGGTTGATTTGGAGCTGAGGAGGCTCGGTTTCGTAAAATAGAATTTAAAAGACTTTAATTTGAAGCTTGGTGGATTTATTAGGTGGATTTTGGTGCCTCATAATTAAATCAGAAAAATAAGGATTAATTGTTGACGTCGTTGGGATTCGAACCAAGGTTTGGGAGTTGTGGAATTCAAGAGAAATTAAAAAGAAATGAAAGTGTCCTTGGTGGGATTTGATGGTTGGATTTTTGGGATTAAATGGGATTAATTAAATAAAAGAAAAGTGAGAGGTTTAGACCTAGGGCTTTCATTTGTGCATTTGTCAAATCGTGGCCGTCATGGATTTCTTTCAAGACCCTCTTCTCCAACGCAAGCTTGATGTATCCAAGGTGAGTTCTTGTTATTCTTCCTCGTTGTGGTTTTCGGAATCCGTTGGTTAATCGTTGGTTATTCTTGTTGTTTCGTTCTTCGCAAGCTCTTGTTGTCCGTTTTCATCTTCGCAGCCCGAACCGAGCACCAACCAGCTGCTGTCCGTTGCACGCATCTCGAAGACTCCGAGTTAGGTTCGATCTTCTCATTTGTCTTCCTCGTTGGTTCGGTTTTGGGGTTTTAATCGTTAAGGTTTCGATATTGTATCTCTTTCCAATCGTTCCTACAGTCTTGATCCATCACCATCTCGCACAGTGCTGTTTTCAGAACCGAGGAGTCGTTTTCCAGATCGCAAGGTCGCGCTGCTTCGCCCCAGCAAGCGATTGTCTCGCTCCAGCGAAGTGCCGCCGCCGAGCCATAGCCATCGCAGCGCCAGACGTGTCG
Organism: Sicyos baderoa; assembly: GCA_037832685.1. Lineage (NCBI taxonomy): Eukaryota > Viridiplantae > Streptophyta > Magnoliopsida > Cucurbitales > Cucurbitaceae > Sicyos > Sicyos baderoa. The sequence continues at coordinate 9,223,728 of JBBMEF010000014.1, read as the reverse complement.
CGTGCCCACGCAGCCTCCGCAGCTGTTCGCTTGTGAGGGTGTTCGCAATTAGCAAAAATAAAGTAAGGTTTTAAAGAGAATTGCAAATACAAGTATACATTGTCGATTGCAGCAAATTTTAAAGTAAGTAATTAAGTCATCCCCACAGGAAATTATATCTTAGTTCGTTTACTTGTAAGTTAGTGTAAATGCGAGGTTTATGGATAACAAGTTGTCCATTTGTTATCGGATAAAACTGTTGGTGAAAAGTTTGGTTTTGGTAGTGTGAAATAGGTAACGAAACGACAGAAGTTCGCAAAGAAGTTTTCGCAAATTAGTTCTACAACTGCAACTAACGCCCAACTTACGTAGTCTCTCGATTTATTAAGTTCGTTGAATTTGTACTGAAATTCTAGTAACCTTATCTCTAAGCGAATGCGAATTGTAAACTCTCGTTTACAAAATACCTAAATTAAAGTACAAAGATATTTACTTCTCTTGAAGCTAAATAGCAGAATCTCTCGATCCTCTCCCTATACTTTTACATTCAGCAAACGGCTTTCGTTGTAAATTAACCAGTTGCAAAAATGCAAACTTATGGTACAAATACCTCTCTTTAACCAGTTGCATTCTCTTGTTTGTTTGTTTTTTAATGTTCTTTCATTGTATGTATTTTTTTTATAATCTGGTTTCACTCATTCCTGGTGTTAGGTTGAGAAAACAAAACAAGATATAAAGAGTAAAGATCTACAAATAAGAAAGATGGAAGCATCAATGCATGGATTAGACTTAAAGATGAAGGAAAAAAAACCAGAGAAATAAAAATCTACAAGACAAGGTAAAAGATTTTTTTACATTCACCGGATTTACTATTTCAAAAACCAGCTGTGTTGATTTTGTGTGCATATATACTACAGGTCAAAGAGCTTGAAGCTCAGCTTCTTGTTGAAAGAAAGGTAGCACGTCGATGCGCGAATAGTAGAGCAATACAACAACAACAAATGAAAACTGAATCAAAAGAGGCAGTTGAAGTCTAGTGCAACAACAACACTTGAGAAAAGGTGATATCAATCTGAGGATGGAGAAAGTTAGGCTATCGAAACTCAAAGTAACAAGGAAAATGAGAGGGGTTGGAATATTGGTGGAACAGTACTAAGGAGAATTGTTGTATAATTGAGTAACACATTGGCTTTTTGTTTAATTTGCATTTAGAATTGTAGAGATCTCATTGACTTCTCATATACTACCCCTCTATGTGTATCAATATTCATTCTGGGATGATGATGATGGTATCTGTAGTAAATAATAACAATCGAATATGAACTTTAATGCTAAAAGAATAAATTGAGATAAAATTAAATCAAACATAAAATAATCAATAAATTAAAAGAAATAATCGATAAGAAAGCTGAGGCATGTAGTCAGTTTCCTTGAAGTTGATTCACCGTCTCCTCCCCAACGTGCTTAGAGAATGAATAGGTAACAACCTCCCAGGATACAACAGCTTCGTCTTCAATCCGTAGCACAATGATTAAAAACAGGCGAACTCAAAAACCGTGAAGAACTCTATCACCAGAGAAAACTTTGAAGCAAATGTATGTTTCTTTTTGTTGTGTTTTCGTTGTTTTTCCGTTGTGTTTGAAAATGAAGAAGACGTAGTGGTTTTATAGCAAAAAAAACCAAGAAACGTTACGAAATAATAATGGGAGGAAAATGTAACGTTTTCGGTTTCATTAAAATATTAATGAGAATAAAATTGTAACGTTTACAGTTTAAAAAGAAAATCGTAACGGTTACAGTTTCAAAGGAAAATAAATTTGCATTTTTCCAACAATCCTCCACATGAATGAAAATTTAAATTTCAAAACACTAACTTGATATGGTGATAGAATCTTCGTTAGATATCTGCATAGGA